>JABUQX010088795.1:0-50489 GCA_015478945.1 Trachelipus rathkii
GTAGTTTATGAAAACCTCGGGTGGTACGTTAAAGATCACCGGCGACCCATGGTTCCACGTAAAACACGTCGATGAGCAAAAGAGTTTTGAAGAGAAATCGAAATATTTATCGTAATCAATATTCTTCACGACGGAGAGTTTTCTTATTCTTCGGTGCATACGCAAGCGACGACAGTCCTCATCATCATCATCATCTTCAACGTCATAAGCGGACGCGCTCGCGCTCGCGATCTCCCTTCCTCGTGCAAGTTCCCGCTGCCGCCCCTCTGCGAAATTTTCAACGACGCGGTCGGTACAGAACTTCATCAGTCGGTGCTCGGGATCCTTCTTGGTCGAAGCCTCGTCAACTATAGCGCCGTGGGATTTTCCCAAAAAGTTCAAATTCGGCATAGCCGTCGAACTCGAACTCTTTTTAGTATCGAAATCGGATAAATAGCAAGTGGCGAAAGCTATTTTTCCGAATAAGGCCCTCCTCACCATCGCCATGAAGTTCGATTTTCCCTCGTTTCCTTTTACCCCGACTAGTATCGTTATAGTTTTTTCCAGCATGTTGTACGAAGCTTGATTGACGGTATACATCAAATGGTGCATAAACTCGTTATCCATCGTGCTGAGTGCGTTTCCATAGCCGACGAAGACCATGAGGTGTTTGAGCAGGTAGAGGTACATTTTGTTTTTATCAATCAATTTATACAACCGATAAATGGGGGTGGATTTGTCGACTGCGCTGCCGCTGCTTCCTCCTACTCCCGCAGTCGCCAATTCTTTGATGGTGTAAAATATGGTATCTATCAAGTCCTTTTCGCTCAAGCCCGTTAACTGAATCCTGAGGTTTATCGCGAACAAAAAAACGTAAAAGATTTGATTATGCAGTATATATATATATATATATTAATATATATAATATAATAGTAATATTTAGATGTTTAATATTGCATATTAATCGCAATTAGAAGATGTAAATAAAGAAAGAACATATAATGGGAAGGTAAAGAAATAACTGCCTTCTCTGGGATTGACCCACCGCATGTTGCGAATGAGGAAATATTCCCGAGCTATAAACTGGAGCCATCCTCCAACCAAAATTGGTTTTCAAGCAGTTATAAGCAACCGCAGCTCAACGTCAGGCGACAATCATCCAGGTGTTCAGCCTGTCCTATCCTCGTTCCTTTATATTTTAAGATGTGTAAATGATTTGGCAGTATTGATCGCGAGATAGAAAGATTAATAAAGGAGAACATATAATTGGGGCAAAGTAAAGAATTACTTGCCTCTCTGGGAGTTGAACCGTCACCGCATGTATGCGAATGAGAACAATATGCGTCCGATGCTATAACAACTGACCATCCTATATGTTCATCCATATTTTTTCTATTATTTACGATCACTTCCCTTGAGAACGACTGCGCGAAATTGGCGTTTCAATAAATTAAGATTTCGACGAAATGATATAAAAGATTTTAAAACTTTATCTGTTCGAAATTTAACTGAGAGCCTATTAAATGTATGAGGATGGAGACGGATTACACAACCTGTTGATCTCTGAGTTTCCGCGATGACAGATGGTATGTGTATCGCGTATTTATAAATCAACCTTTCGACTGGTGAGTACGAAGCCAGAGCAAGTATGTTTCTTGTTGTGTTGCGCAGTGAATCCACTAAGCATCCATATCATATGTACTAGCATCCCGGTGTGATAAGTACTCTCGAGCCCATCAATGTCTCTGCGGGAACCACTGCAGCTGTGTATCAGTAATCCCCACAGAGAAAGGGTCGGAGTAATGTCTTTCTCACGCTCTTGTCCCGATTAATTAGTGTCTTTTTGCTTATATATATATTATTTGTTTTTATTTACTAGTTCACGAATAACATGTATTTTTATTCCGACAGGTCTACAAGCGATAATCGGTTTGATTATGTAGTAGTATGGTTATGTTATAACAACGTTATTAATGCCTAAATTCACTACTGAAAATAAAGGTTAATTAACTTATTCGTACATAATCGGGAGTTACGGTACTTACTGTATGAGCTGTATATTAGAATTTGCTTTAATTTGGTATTTCTTTCATTATAGTAATACTTTACTTTTATCTTTCCCTAATGATTTCTAATAAATATAGATTTATCTCTGAGATAAATTCCTGCGAGCGACAGCTCGCTGAGTACAAAAAAAATGTATTCATTTGTAGGGCAGTGAAAAACTACATTATCGACTGCAAATATCCTATATATATATATTCGATTTATCGGGCAGATTAATAACGTCTATATCTATATCATTATATTCACTAGTCTGATCAGTTTCGTCGTCTACCCTACCTTCTTCTTACAAGTATTACACTATACGTAAGTATTTATCAACATATACTGAGCTAATAGCCATTACGTATATTCGAGTCTGAGCGCTGAGGGTGAGTTCTTTCAATTCCAATTATCCGTAATACCGGGTTATCGCTAGTAAAACGTATTTTCGGTTATGCGTAACGTACCTTCTGTTCTTACCGGCTTAGCAACTTCTCTCATTGTTTATAAAGTATGCGATATAAATTACCTCATTTCACAAGTATTCTAAATATTTATCTCCAAGGTACTTATATCGAGTCAGGATCAGTTTAAGTATATGAGTATATATTATATATTGTATAGTATATAGCGATTAAATAAAAAATATATATAATTCCTGCGTATAAAATATGGAAGCTGACTTATTATAAGTAAATAATTAATTTGTACTATGTAAATTATATCTTTACATTCCGATAATATTTAGTATGAGCAGTACTAAACATGAGGTTTAATTGCCTGCAGATTATCGGATGGGCTAGCGCGAGGATAAATTAAATAAGCGTGTAATTTTTGTCATTATTAATCACAACCTTATTAAGAAAATTATCATAGTCAGCATGTATATAAATACTGTATATTATTTTTGTTTCTGCTCACGGTGGTAGGTAATCTATTTCAAGTAGAGAGAGTACATTAAAAAAGCTCCGGATAGGCTAATATGTGAGTGTAGACTTGCCAATGAAAACAGTATATGTTTTTTGTCTGAAACTGGTGTTGCACTTTAAATTAAAATATCTACTCTCGTTATTTATCTTACTCTTATATATCACGATTGAGGAATTTATACGTGTTAATTGAATCAGTTCCGTTTATCTATACATCCGCTCATAAATAGAGAATACATACAACAAGTTTGCTAATCCAGATTCTCCGTATCAAATAACAAGAATGGACTATCTCAAGATTTATCACAAAAAAATTGCACTTCATATGAATTGCGCTTAGAATAATAGTCACGTATAATTTAAAATAGGCAGTGAAAGGAAAAAATCATTAAAACCACGTCTCGGAGCCTATTGGATCCATTTTTTTTTTCTCTTTTGAAATTGCGAATTAGTAGCGAATTTATCGCGATAAGAGTATCATTGAAGAAGAGCTTTTTTCTTCTTGTGAATTAGAGCTCCATAATATAAATTAAAGATGTCGAGAGCTTTGTGAAGAGAATACACTACGATATAATACTGTCTGAATAGTATAGTTGTAATCCGTAATGGAGACTATCCAAGAAAGTTCGTTCAGGCGAAACCCGCAAGGCCTATGGCGCGATTTCGATGGAAGATCGGCGTCTGGCGAAAGTCAGATATGGAATATCCCATGTTATCTTAAAATAGGGTTCGTTACAACGGAATATCAGATCACGATACGAGTTAATTTATGTACCGAACGCGTTATAAGTAGGTCGCTCGCCTTTTCGTTTTTTACGTATTTATCCGAACTAGTGAGCCTATAAAATCTTCCGAGTAAAGCTCACACTGACGGTATCATATCATATTCAAATTTATATGCCCTAATTAGATATAGATAAAAAGAAAATTAAATTACAATATTTAGATTCCAAGTATACATAAAAAATCTATATATCAGTATCTGTATCTAATATCGTAGCAATTTATCACTATTATAGATTACGCTTTATTAGTAGGAATTATATATAATACTTCTACATGATGACTTCAATCGGGTCGTTAAGGTGTAATATATGATAAAAAACCGCTTTAACTTATATATTATATTCGAGATAAAGACTCTCCTAGTTTATCTTCGATCTATAATTACCATTACTATCGTATGATAAGGTAAGGTTTACGTGACACTTAATCGCTATATATCCTAGTAGTATTCTTCATATGATTAGTTAACGTATTCTATCTCCACTTAACTAATATTTATTATCGAATTTATGAGAGAGTACCGCAAACCCGAAATGATCACCTCGTTATACTGTTTAATTATTCCTAGAAAAGAAAGGTACCCACTAATATACTATCACCTTATATACCGTACATTATATAGATATGTAAAATGACTAAAAAATTACTATGTACTTGATATAATATATAAGGTGAGACGCGTTATTTAATTTACCACCCTAATAGGTAGTGGCAAATTATATTTAGCCTTTCGCCTTCTCAGTCATTTATATACATCTCGGAGTAAATCTTTCTATTAATGCACGTGGTATCTAGTTTTCTTTTTTACGTTATTATACTCATATATACACGAATGAACAGGCACAACTCTCTTATTAATACTTGTAGAGGTGTTCACAACATGTACACAGAGGGAAATTTATGGTACGAAATACTTTAATCGTTTAAAACCGAGTATTTAATATTCTGAGACATGGAGATGGAACGTGAGCAAGCATGTAAAATGAAACTGTTCAAAATAGTCTTTAGTCAGATTCTGTGGTATGTGTCCTTGCGTGTTATCCCACCAACGTTATTTCTTACCAATATACATATAGGACAAGTCCGCAATGTAGGGTCAAATTAGTGAGCACCAAACTCTTATTAGTGTATCACCCTTTCATAACACGTTAATGTGTTGCTTTGACACCCGTTTATCTGCAACATATATTTATATATCGCTTTACACATATTAAGTTGAATTATACTAAATATATATATTTTAAATCGACGTAAGTCTGTCATTTTCTGTTAATCCTCTACAAGAGACGAAGAGAAAGGAACGTTATAATTTACGTAGTATAACTAATTGTTTATCGATGTTAAATTATATATTTTTCTACTGTCACCTGTACCTAGAATTAGCTCCTTTTATTTTAATCTTATAAATAACACATATATAATACCAGATGTAATCAAGAGTTATCATGTATATGATTCAAATAATATACTGTACAGGCAAGTTGGTTGATAATGAGGATAGAAGAATAAACCATGAGATAGGGAAGTTTTTTTTTCATCGGTATTAATCTAGGATAGCTTATGATATATATATAAATATATTATAAGCTAAAAGTCGATAATATACTTATCTCTCACATATTCGTCAATGAATTTCGTTCCAACACATAATGACTTTCACTAATTTTTTCTTACTTTTATCTATCTATGTTGGTCCCTAAATACTGATCTTCCAATAAATATTTTATTGGTGGAAGCTTTTGTATACTCTGAAGTATGAAATATTACTTTGGCGATATACTTCCTTTACTGCCTTCTCTTTACTTACTTTTGTCTAGCCTATATATATATATTATATTATATACTAATATATCCCGGCAAATATTTTTTATTTTCCAATGTTGATATGTCTGTTATATTGTACTGTTAGACTTTCACATTACTTATTAATTTTATATTTTACATAAATAACCTAATCCGGATGAATTTATCGAATAATTGTTGGTGGTGTGATGGTTTGGATGGTGTGTCTTGTGTAAGTGCTGTGATGCTGGGTGCTCGCCAATAATATAATGACTAAAATTAATTTACATGTTGTTTTATAATAAATTATGTAAATTCATGCAGTAAAAGTAGTAGTAGTAGTAGTTAGTATACTGAAGTAATCAACGTACTGAGTAGCAGTCATACGTGAGTACGAGTAGGTATTAGTAGCAGTAAAAGTTTATAGTTTGTAAGTTAGAGAGATGTGATCGATGTATACTTTACCACCGAGAGAGAGACTCAATTATCTTCATATATATATTATTACTACAGGTTAATCCACTTCTAATGACGTGTCAGGCAGCTGTGGCCCAGAGACTGAGTGACATGCATAAGCTGTCCTGCAGTGCCGCATGGTAACAGACGAAGTCATCTGACACATCGGATCACGCTTAATCATGAGGACGGATCTAACAAACCGCACGGAAACAGCTAATGACGGAGAGAGAGATAGAGGTTTTCCACGTGCCACGTAAATCACAGAACGTCTTAGGGCCAGAATCATCTATGGCCTGTTGTGACTAAAGACACAGAAATGTAGTGTGAGCTTATCCGAACGCAGTTGAATGAAAAATATAAATATTTATAATGCGCAGAAATTTTGCTCTCAGAAATAATAACCTCTAATATATCATAAGTAGAGAGAGATTCGGTTATATTCCATACATTATCTCACAATTATAAAACTTGTAAAAAATAAAACTGACTCTCTATCTTATATATTACTAACCTTAAGTACCCGTTGACTTCAGCGGCTGTATTAAATAGAACACCAGAAAGATACTAATCGAATTCTACTTATCTATTATTATACTTCTCTCTCTCTCTCTTTCTTTTCTCTTTTCTCTTTCGTTTCTTTCTGCATCATTTCGAACGACTCTTTCCTCTTCCGTACAATATAATATATTATCATATCCCAAATAACTTCCCGCTTTTGAATAAACGTTGCACGTAGCTTCACCTCTCGAGAGCGTGTGCGTGAGCTTTCCCTGTGATCAGTACTGCCTCTCTCCCCTCTATCTCCGTAGTAAATCGATAACGACATCCCAAACGTGGAGTAGAGAATCGAAATTTTTCTCCAAAATTCTTTTCAAAGTTACCAACGCGGCCATGTGTTCCATTTTAACGTAGTTGAAAGCCCAGCACCAATATATGCAGAAAGTCATGAAGCAATTATATTCGTATTCGGTTTTCTTTTCCTCTTCGATAGCGGCGGTGGCGGTGGTGGGAGCGGTATTGATATTCTTATTATCCTCTCTGTTCTTCGAAAAATTTTTCCCCAAGAAAGAGTCTTCGACGATGAATTCTCTAATAGCTTTTTCGTCTTGGGTCCTGTTATTTTTAAATTTATCATACATATTCCGGAAAAAGGACTGTTTCGCGAAACCGCTTCGTTCTTTATCTTTTAAATTTTCGAAAACGCCTCGAAGACGAAGGTACTTAACGACTATTTTTCCCGAAAGAGTTAGAAACGAGAAAACGTCGGTTTTACAGGCCTTTTCGCACATGAAAAATATTTGTTCGTTCCAATTGATCTCACTAAATACTATAGGATAAAACTGCTTTTGTAATTTCGTATACAATTCGTCCATTTCCGCGATCAATTCCCTTCTTGCTTTTAGGGTCCGGGACTCTTCGTTCGAATTTTTTTCCGAGCCTTTCGATTCTTCATAGTTAGGAACGAGTCCGGCGCCAAACTTTTCATTCTTATCGACGATATTTAATACATTCGGCGCTTCCACCACTTTATCGGAAGAAATATTATCGAAACCGCCAATCTCGTCGAAACATTTATCCAGAGATTTATAATACCCGCTAACGTTGACGACCATTTGATTGAGATGTAACGGGGTGAGTAGCCCTTCTTCGAAAAGAATTGCACTCATTATTTGAAAGTATCGGTCTTCGAAGTCAAAACCCGCGTGTAGGCCGGTTCGGTTTGCGAAAATCGAGTTTCTCCAACCCCTCTGTGACCACGTTCTATGCGAATACCACCGTAAATCGTCCATCAATTTCGGAGCTAACCTCACGTTTAATTTTTCCGTTATTTCCTCCAACTTGCCGCGCGCTATATCCTTCCTCGGGTTAGAGATAGGCAAAGGGGTCTCCTCATGCCGGTCAAGATCTTCTTCTTCTTCGGCAGCGTTTTTCCTTTTTATGAAACCAAAATAGTGGGACACGTCGCAAAGCAAAAGCATATCGTTGTAACAAATATTATAATTCAGCCCCTTAATAAGATTCGCGAGCGATGCGTTATATTCTAAAGTTAACAATTTTTCACTTTCCCGATGCTGGTCGCAATTGAATAAATTCCGATACAGACCTTTTTCCGCGGCGGTTTGTTGGAAATATAAGGATTGATTAAACGGAACGCAAAAGTTTTCCTTAATGATGTGGACGGATTCAACGCCATCGCAAATTTTAAAGGATGGAAACATATTTGCGATTTGAGAAACGAATGTTCTCGAGCAAAAATTACTCAGGTGACAAGACGCGAGAGGATGATCGAGGTGACAGAATGGGATTCGTTCGTTTTCCATTTCTTTCTTATCGTTGACGTCCTCTATATTTCGATAAAGTTCTTTTTTCGACACCTCGAAGCACGATTTACAAATTTTTTTAACCGAAAATCTTCCGATTGCATTTTCATCGCAAAACCTTTTCAGATCAGCGCACCGCTCTAAAAATTTTTCATCTCTCAGTTTTCGATCTAGTGATAGAGCGGAGAAATCTCCCGTGAAAACATATCCCTTACTTTTCATTAAACGTAAAAATTGAACGGGGTTATTCGCGATGTTGTAGATGACGCAAAATCTGTTAGCCAGCACCAAATTCGTTAAGGATAATGACGCGACATCGGAATCGAATGATGGGTTGATTATTTTGCTATTAGATCTCAACTCATCCTGAAGCGCGCGCTTTTTTCTCTCCGATGGCCCCACATTTTCTTCTTCTTCTTCTCTTCTTCTTTGAGATAGCTCGTTTTCTTCATCATCGATATCATCCTGTCTTTTCCGATTTTTATTATTTCGCTTTGAGCTCTTCTTTTTTTTCTCACCCGATTTGCTTCTGCTGTTCCTTTCTCTTTCGATACTCTTTTGTAAATCAGACATTTTCTTTGCGAAAATCTCGTGGCCCCTTTCTTCACTAGCTCCCTCTCGGTACAAGCAAACGTTATTCTCCTTATTGGAAAAAACGAAACCGAAATAACAACAAATTAGCTCAAAGTCGATGAGAGGGTTTTGTAAAATAAATTCTTTTCCGAGCATACGCTTAATTTTGAAATACATTTCCAAATCCCAACGCGTATCCGATTTTTCGTTTTGCATCGCCTTCGTTTTCTCTAAGATGTTGATTTTTTTCTCCAGCTGGTGGTACGTTTCCTTCGTATATATACCGATATTGGTGTAAATAGAGTTGGGATAAAGAAGAAGAATATGGCTTCCAACTTCTTCTTCTTCTTCAGTCCTCTGAGCGTCGCTCGCGCTTATTCTTTTTACACCACCATCCGTGTTTTCGATAAGTTCTCCTCTCGATGAAATTGCGTAATCAATTAAAATTTCACCATCGGCGTTCGTACCAACTGGAGATGATTCAGCGTCGTCGTTGACTTCGTCCTCGTTGTCAACCAAAGATTCGGCGGCGTCGTCCTGGCCGGTTTCAGCCTCGGTATTGATGATATCGTCGTCGCCCCCGCTGCCATCGGCTTTCGCGTCGTCCTTGCCATCGTTTTCAGAGTCAGTATCGACATCATCAAATTTAGCGTCTTCTCTACCATCGCCTTCTGAGCCGGCGTCACCATCATCGCTTTTAGCGTCGTCGCCGCTAGTATCGCCTTCAGAGTCGACAGCGTCGTCGATATCATCGGATTTTGCGTCGTCGATGCCAGCATCGCCTTCAGAGTCGGCGGCGTTGTCGATATCAGATTTAGCGTCGTTGATGCCAGCATCGCCTTCAGAGTCGGCATGGGTGAAATCATCGGTTTTTGCGTCGTCGTCGCCTCTAGGATCGCCTTCCGAGTTGGCGGCATCGTCGATATCAGATTTAGCTTCGTCGCCGAGGCTAGCATCTCCTGCAGAGTCGGCGTCGCCATCGGCATCGGCATCAGCGTCGGCCTCTCCATCGATATCGTTTCCATCGACTTCAGCGTCAGCGTCAGCGTTAGTATCAGCGGCGTCAGCGTGCCTGATTTCTTTTTCGTTCAAACCCTCGCGGCGCTTTTGGTCCTTTTTGCCGCTCTTGCTCTTGGGTTTTACCGATTTTATTTTCGTGATCAGGAAAACGGGGACATACGGGCTCCCTCCCGCTTTGCTATTCAGGGGTAACATGACGTTGTTAGTTCCGTCTTTATCGTATTTGAACCCTCGGGTAGCTTTCCCGCAAGAATTTATGGCCTGGTCGATTCTCTTATAAGCCTGATTAAAATTTCGGAGAGATAAAAGGTAGTTATTGTCGCTCGTGCCTTTGATATAGAACACGATTTTTAGACCTCGCAGATTGTGTTTCGTTAAAAAGTAGTAACCGAAATATTGGTTGCCGCATTGTTCTTTCATATTTTCCTGATTATACTTTTCGTAATCTAACGGGGAGTATTCATCGACGGGTTCAAAAACCGGTACTTCCCTGAGGAGGTTTATTTTTATTTCGGGTATGACGGGGAAATCTTTGCTTTTCGCTTTGTACTGATTGAAAAACTTTTCATAATGCTGTTCCGATTGCGAAAAACATATTTCTTCGTAAAGGGTTGAACTCGATTCGCAAATCTTTTTCAGTTCGAGATTCAGTTTATGGGCTAAATCGCAAAAGTAATCGAAAACAAGAAGTTCTGACTGCTTTCTATCTTGCACATTTATGAGTTGGGGGTTTTCTTTCAAAAAATCAAATTCCCAAAAAAACATTCCGTTGTACATCACGCAAAGACTCGGATCAACTTTCGCGCATACATTTGATTGAGAAACGAAATCGGGTTTCGATCCCAAGCACTCCAACGAGGGCACAATTCGCGATTTGTTTTTATCGGGGTGGTTATTATCGTATTCGTTGGAATGTATCTTCAAAGCGTTGGATCCATTCGGCTTAGTGATAGAAACGCATTTTAACGGAAAGGCTTTTTGGACTTGGTATTGCTTAACACGGTCTTCTACATCTGCTCGAGCTTTTTCGAGGATGTCCTGTGATTCTTTCGAAGTTTTATCGTTCTCCTCGATGTTCATCGTAAAAGAGTGACGTAATTTTATTTTCGTAAACATAATTAATATCTTCTCTTCTTCTTATGCGTCAATCTCGTAAAGGCGCTAAGCAGAAAATGAACTCGCTCGAAGGTAGTGTACCAAATTTATAGGTAGCGAAGTAATATAAATTATTTTATCTCAATTTTTATTTTTATATTTATTATATTACCAAATTTTAAAAAATAAATTTTTTTAATATGCTTCGAAACCAAATAAATTGTTAAATATTTATAATTTTGTTTTTTTTTATAAATCTTTCCTTTAGGCGCGATGATTTTTTTTATTCTTTTGTCGTTGAATTTCTGCTAAACTTTTTTCGTCGCGTCTTCGTGGAAATATTTTATTTAGTGTATCGGATGGTGGTTGTTTCGCTCGGCCGGTGTCGATGTTGACGCTCTCTCTTATTAAACGCGAAGCGAGAGTATTCGATTTTTTTGGAAAATTTAAATAGACTTTGTTAAACCGCCGCGGAAAAACGGCGACCCGTGTCCCGAAACGCTACGACTACGAGATCGATAGTAACGACCTCCGTTATCGTTTTCAGAAGCGCTGTTAATCTACCGAATTCGCCGTAGCTAATTTTGTAGAAGCACGCTGAATTCGCAATAGATCGTTTCGTCAAGGCACGCTGATTTCGCAGCGTCGTCGTCGTCATCGAATTAACAGTTTCTTCGCCCACTCGTCGTCGCTGTTGATGCTCTGTACAGAAAAGCGGCGTGGTAGATATCCCTTTATTTTTTGGAGGAAGACTATATATTTTACAGCAGACGAGGCAACCAATTTTCCGAAACCGCTAGAAGATCGATGTTGTTGACGTTGTCGGTAGTCATTGCACGAGTTTCCCGAGCTCGTTTCACCGAGGCGCGCTGATTTAATCTAGACGTTGTCGAATGAAAAATTTCTTATTTTCTCGGATCGTCGCCCTTGAGAGCCGTCATGTTGATGTCTGGTCATATTTTTTTTAACTACCGCAGAGGCGGCGACGATACATATTAGAAAATCGCTATACTGGCGATGTTAACGACGTCGTTTTTATCGGTTACCATTTTCCACAGAAATATGTAGATATCGTGCAACATCTCGTTTAAGTGCTGTATTTTCGAGTGAAAAACATTTCGAGAATGTTCGTTATTTTTAGAAACCGAGAAAAGTCTCTTCTTCAACCCTCGTTTTATTTTACATTTGCGTGATTGATATATAAATACGTGTTCGATTTCGAATACAACATCCCCCCATAGAGAAAAATAATATAAAAAGTGATTTTACTGACGATTTATTTAAACATGAAGAAAGCATAAAACAAGCAAAAAAAATACACCTAATTAATCAATAATATGTTAAAATGCATTTGTACAAACTATCGTTGGATAATGTAATATTCAACAATCGCAAATTTGGAGCTTTTTTCTTTCTTTATATTGGTTTTACTTTCGTGATCGAATGTTGGAATTGCTTTCTAAACGACGGTCTCGATGAAAATAATTGCTCAACCCATATCATTAAAAAATTTACGTAATGGCCTACGTGAAATATGTTCATTCCAATCTTCGTTCAAAAGCTTTCTATAAATCCTCCCCACGCCCACATATTTATTTCTCGTCAGTGGCGATTTGCTCGTCGTTCTTGATTGGAGGGAAGATTGAGGAAAAATAAAAAGACGGGGCAGATACCTCATCATGAAAATAAGTGAAATCCGAATAAAATATCTTTACCTTGCTTATTTCTTTTACGAAATTGCCTTCTAAAAGGTCTCGGTGAAAATAATCATCTGCGTGTATTTTAAGGTACGTCGCTGAGACAAACTTCAATGAAGTCGATCTTAGCAAATTTAGATGAAAGTCCTTAGAGCGAATGTTGGAATCGTATTTAAATTCCTCACTCGACATTTTTCGCTCACCCTTGAAAGATTTTTCACCCTTATTCCAACCATCGTCATTTAATTTTTGCAAAATGTTTATAGTTCTATATCTACAATCTCTAACACTCTCCACCTTCGCCGTCGAATCAAACTTCCTGGCATTCATCTTCTTCTTTTCGGAGGGCGGCGCTTTTTGGCATTTGCTTATCATCGATAATCTAGCTCTTTTAGGTGGCGAGAATTCTTCAGCGGCATCTTCCAAAGATAAGTGGGGGATTTCGCGATCAGAAATATCTCGCGCGATGATTTCCTGAATAGTCGTTTTAAATTCGCTCGAAGCCTTCACGAAATACACTTTACTTTCCATATTTATAGTTTTGGATAAAACGCGCAGTTTTAAAAATGCCATCAACGCCATGTCGCCTATGTTACAAAATTTATACTCGCCATTGTCGGTTTTCTTCACAAACGATAACAAATTAAACGGCGAATGTTGAGCGTATATTCTGAAAAAAGACATCCCAGTAGTATCAAACGACGTTTTACTCGCTCGTTCCATTTTAGGAAATATTAGTTCCTGTCCATTTTCTTGCAATAATTTATTTTTAAACTGATCTATGGATACTTTTGCTTCTTCAAATATTAATTTCAGGTTTTGATAATTTTCTGAAATCGAGGACGACGAAGACGACGATGCGGCGAGTGATTTTGAAGGGAGCGCCGTCAACAAGGGAAATAATCCTTTATCGAAGGAAAAAGCAATTCCGTTGGTGTTATTGTTATTATCATTATTATACTTCGTCGTGTAATGGAGTAAACTTTCCCATTTCTCATCTGAACTTTTACCTATTTCGTCATCGTCGCAATTTCTCTTGAATCTGTAACATTCGATGGGATCGCATCCCAATAAATAGAGGATCGATGAAGGGAGTCCGAGGACGTGCGGTGCGGGTAATTTATCGTCGGAAGGCACTCCTAAAATCAAATTTAAAACATCATTATAAGATAAATATTTAATCCATTTCCAATTAAGACCGTATACCAAACCCAGGAAGATTTCGATAACGACTAGACATTTCCGAATCATTTCCTCTTTATAACAATTTTGAGGAGCGTTATCTAAAGCGATTAGCTTCTTTTTTAACACATTGAAAATCGATGAAGTCATTAACGGGAAAGCTGGCGATTTCACTAAATTATCTTCGTGCGATTTGTAACTGCTAATGTTATTCACTTCTTTAGCGATCATGCGATTGAATAAACATTTAAGAACGTCGTCTCTCAGCAGCCAAACCGTATACGATTCATTGAAAGCCTTTAACTCGTTGACGTACCGTTTCGGTTTGACGTAATACGACCGAAGGAAAAAAAATAGTTTGAGCGAAAAGTAATTCAGGGGAGAAGTGGAAAATATTTTGCAACTCGGGTTTAACAAATACAAAACGGCGTTATAAAGAAACAAATCGCCGTAATTATCTCTTGTATTTAACTGGAAATAACCTTTCCTCACCCGTTGGCCGCGACTTCTTTTTTGGCTCCTCCCGCAATTTGAAGCATTAACCATTTCTCCAGTCATAATCCAAATTAAATTCGACAAATCAGTGTCCTCGTCATCAAGTTTCCCTGAACGAAAAGTAGTCGAAATTTCCTCAACGCAACTTTGTAAAATTTGACTCCAAGTGATCGGAATTTTATTCAGCCGAATACTCTTTTGTTTTTCTTCCACACTCAATTTTTTGTAATCCTCATCCGTAAAGAATTTAAAATTAAATTCTGCGACGCCCTTAGATTCGAAAGACGACGGAATTATTAAATATAGGGATGAATCTTTATTTTCTTCCTGATCGTAAATTTCGTTAGAAAAAGACGACTTAAATATGTCAGCATTCCAATAAGATTTATCGAGGTCGCTTTTTTCTCTTTTAAAATAGCCTCTTTCTTTGATATTGTTGAAATACACTTCATCGTTCTCAGAAAACGGAAAATAATCTCGCTCCTTTTTGTTCTTTCGCAAATGACGTAATGAGCTTTCTACGGCTAAATTTAAAATTTGAATTTTGTGAGCGGCGATAAATTTTTCTGTGTTTTCATTGTGTCTGTAAAAAAGAGGACATAATCTTTTCACCCTTTCTCGACGTTCGGCTTTAGAAAGACACAACCATTTGATATCATCGCGGTGAGAATTATTAGGGAGGTTTTCTATCGACCCCCAATTATTCGAAAGAAATAAGCTATTGAAATCAATTTCGCAATTGTTTTCTTTCAAGCGAAGGATCTTTTGCCGCTTTCTCGAATTATCACCTCGCACGAAATTTGAATATTTTGTTATCAAATCCTCTTTTTTTCCACCATCGTTTTTTAGAGCCAGTTGAGTTACATTTAGGAGAGCAACTGTTTCTGCTGCTGCTGCTGCTGCTGCTGCCTCTTCCATCGTTCGGATGAATAAAAATGTTCGCGAAATTCGATTACCGAGATTATATATGAGCTTTTATTTTCATATATCGTAATTATTATAGATCGATTAAAAATTATATTCACGTTTTATTTTAAATATAAAATATAATTTAATGATGAAATATTCCAAGACAGATAGACGGTACGAAGATGGAAGAGTTTTATCAAATTCCGCGCTCGAAGAGTTGAAAACAGCGCCAAGAAAAAGTTGAAAATTCTCAAAACAACGATCAAACGTATTTTGAGAGTGAAAGCGAATTCTCTTCGACCGACGTGGTTAGCTTCAAGGTCTACATAAAAAATATTCAGCGAGTTCGCCCAACCCCTTCATGAAAAAAAGCATTACGTATAGCTGAATAGCGTTTTAAAACTCACGATATTAAAAAAGTTTGAAAATCTTCTAAAATGTCATTAAATTTATAAAAACATTTTTTTTAAAGATTGTGATTGAAATTGGCGCCAAAAAAATTGAAAATTATCAATCGAGTCTACCTTCTTCAACGAATTCAGCCATCGCCCCCCATGAAACGCGATGGCGATACGAGGGCAAGTTCCAAAGAAGAAGAGTCAGTTTATTTCGGAAGCGGTGCTGAGCGGACGTGTTTTATAACTCTCTCTGAAGAAAAGCGCTTCGGCGGTCCATAGGATGCTGGACGAAGGGAGAATGCGCCGTCGAACGGTCGTGAAAGAGACTCGCGAACGAAGCATCGAAAAAGTAAGGTTGTTGATATTTTTTATAAATGTTATTTAAAAGTCGACTACTGACAAAAACTAATGAAAGGCGCGCCGCTGCCTTATAATAAAAAATGAAAATTATGCGGTAAAAAGTAAATTTATATAAAGATGGTGGTTAAAATTAGCACAAAAAAAAAATTTAAAATTATCAGTCTAGTCTACCTTCTTCAACGATATCGCCCAACGCCTTCGTGAAATGCGATGACTATACGAAGGCGAATTCAGAAGAAGAATAGGAATCAATTTATTTTGAATGAAGTGCTGAGAATATGTGTTTTATAACTAACTCTCTCTCTGAAGAAATGCACTTTGGCGGTTCATGTGATGCTAGACAAAGGGAGAAGACATCGTCAAACGGTCGTGAAGGATACTCGCGAAAGGAACACTGAAACGGTAAGGTTGTTACTAATTTTATTATAAATGTTATATAAAAAAGTCGTTCACTGACAAAAACTAATGAAAGGCACACCGCCTCCCAGTATTCAAAAACGAAAATTAAGCGGTAATAAGTAAATTTATATAATAATTTTTTTAAAGATCGTGATTGAAATTGACGTAAAAAAATTGAAAATTACCAGTCGAGTCAATCTTCTCCAACGAGTTCGCCCATCGCCCTCATAAAGCGCGATGACTAAGCAAGGGCCATGTTCCTCGTAAGAAGTAGGGGTCAGTTTATTTGTTGATGAGCGTGTGAACTGAGTCGGAGACGGTGTGTTAGTGTAGAGCGTCTCTCTCAATGAAAGGCTTCGCTTTCGCGGTCCCACAGGATGCTCTTGACGTAAATGTGATGAATGGTCTGCGTGTGAGATATAAAAAGTACATAGCGATTGCGTCGTGGCAGTGTCTAGTTTGTTAGAAATTCTTCGTCTGGGTAGTGTTTTTTTGTAAAAGTTTCTCTTTGATGGTGGTTTAGATTAAAGATAATTTAAGTAAATTCCCTTTTTATTTATATATATATCATAAATTTCAAAAATTGATAAATTCCGGACGTAGTATAAAAGTAGAATTTTAGATTATATATATATTCTTTTTAAATAAAAATAAATGTAAATTAATGAAAATATTATTGAAAATATTATGCAGTCGCAGTCAAGATCTTTCTTGCAATGAGTTCCTCCCCATCGCCCTCAATGAATGGCTCGTATCTCTAAGCCAATTGGCGAATTCGCGTAGGAAAAGGAGTCAGGTTTATTTTAGTAAGCGGCTGATCGACGTTGTTTTTATAATTCTCTCTCAAGAAAGGTCGCTTCCAGGCGGCCCGTCACAGGAATGCCTGAATTCGAAGGGAGTGTAAGTGTCGCGTGAGAAAAATAGCAATGATTATCTTTCTATAGCATTCTAGTTATTTAGGAAAATCTTTTTGTCTTCGGGTGATTATGTTTTTTTTTATAAGTTTTCTCTATTAAGATGTTCTAGTATTGTTAAAAGATATATTTATATTTGTTAAAGGATGCTATATGAATTATTTATAAGTATAAGCGTTTTTTGCTTTGGTGACGAATGTTATTTTGTTAGCACTTAGATGCTTCGACTTATAGACTTCAGGTACCTTCGAGCTGTATCATTCTAGATTCTCTTTGCCGCAAAGTCACTATCATCGGGCTGGAAGTCATTAGTTTTATACCGTAGAGAGAGTAGGGTAGTCGCGCGATTCAATCGTGTGAGTGCGTTTAGTGTGTCGGATGGTTTGTGGGGTCCCTGTATGTTTTTGGTTGTGCTCTGAGTTTCGATGAACGTAAGATATCTGTTTGATAATTATTATGTGTTCGTCTTTACGGGGGATATTCGGCAAAAGCTGGCTGATATCGTCTTTCTTATAATGCTTCATGTTTTTTCTTTGAGCTCGAACTAACTCAGTTTTCCAATCCATGAATTGTGATTGAACGTTCATTATTTGTTAGTGATACTCTCCTGTTGTGTGTGTTGTTGTTTTGTGTGTGTGTGTTGTGGCTTTTAGAAGTTGGGTTATTTATAGTGTCGAAGGTCTACAGTGGAGAGAATATGGTCCGAATGGATTTAATTGTTCGACTTGAAATATTTTGTGTGTGTGAATAATTTGGTGTGCTTTTTGATGATGTTGGTTTATTTGTTTTATCACTTTATGTGACCGGTTGGCGGAGAGTTATATTCTATATAGAGTGCCGCGTTTAGATGTGCGATTGCATAATATTGAGTTCCCGTGCGATTTATACGTCAATTATATGGTATGGTCGGGGGTTGTGAAGCGATAGTTTATATCGTTAGAAAGGGTGTCGCTGCGTATTCACTTGTAGGTTCGTTGATGTTTGGGTTCCCTTCGATGTAACGTTCACTATATTATAAGTGTTGGTGGTGCGCCTTACGGGAATATGCGCACCAAGCGGTCTGAGGAGCGGCTGGTGCGGAGGAGATGGGCGTCATTGTTCTTTAATCTCTGAAGCTAGTCGCACTCCGTATTTATGACGTCATATAGGCGTGACGCGCTGTAGGGGAATTCTGGTTATATGTTATGTCGGATAGGTTCGTAAAATGATAATTTCTTCGGAAAATTAGTATAGTTTTCGGATTAAAAAGTTTTTTGGTGAATTAATTTCTGGCTGATCATTTGTTTTATTTTTTTTAGCCACTTAGACTTCGACTTAATATCGTTATGAACCGTTCGACAATATGAGTTAGTTTCCCTCGAAACGTCATCGTATATCGGGTTGAAGCGATAGTGTTGATTATCCTAAAGAAGTGTCGCGTATCGAAGTACTGTTCAGTTCGTTTTGGTGTTCACGGCTTTGAAACGTCACTATATAATATAGAGGTGTCGTGCGTTAGATACTGGGAATCAAAAAAGTCGGCTGACGCGGTTCAAATATTATCCATTTTATTAAAGCTCTGAACTATCGTCGAGGAACTCGATTTATGAGTCATATAGTGACGGTGTTCCGGTAGGGAACTGGGTGTAAGGTTCGAAGGTCTACAGTGCGAAATTCGGGAAAAGTTAATGTTTCGACATATAAAAAATTTTGTGAATGTATTTATCTTTGAGGAGAATTGGTGAGTGTTTTTTATGCCGACTGAGTTAGACCATTCACTTTGATAACTTAAGATCCTCTTCGACTTATATCTAATTCCCTCCCAAAACGTCCTACTATGAATCGGTTTGGAAATGCGTATAGTTTTGAGCTCGTAAAAAGTTGTCGTCGCGATTCACGTTATGGGTTTCGTTTTGTTTTTGTATATGTGGTTCCCGTCGTAAATCGTCGACTGATAATATAGTGGTTTTAGTGCGCCTCCCGTTGAATTCGCTGTAATATGCGGTCTGGATATTCGGCTTTTCGAAATTGTGCGCGGATTTTTTTAAGTCTCGGAGAACGTGCTTATCTGTCAACCTGGATTAATTTGTGTCGTCATAGTAGTGTGACAGAGCCCGCTTAGGGAACTGGTATATTTTTTTGGGGGATGCGTAAGGTTCAGTGATATGTGCAAATTTCCGAAAAATTAATTGTTCAGACTTAAAAAGATTTTTGTGAATACAGTTTTGCGTCGTTTGGAGATTTTTTTAGCTTTTTTAGAGACTTAGGACCTTCGATCTTATACTTTAGAGCGTCGACAATAGTATTTTGTTGTCGAAACGTCACTTTATGGGTTGAAATCGATTATGTTGTATGACCTGAGGAGAAGTGTCGGCGGCGAGGTCATCTGTTAGGTGTTTTTTTATGTTCCCCTTCTCGAAACGTCACAAATAATACATGTGTCGCGTCTTTGATCGTTGAAGTGCGGAAAAAGCTGCTGAATCGCGTTTCATAATGATGCCAGTTTTAATTAATGCTCGAACTATCGGTCAAAGCGATTAAGTTGACGTCATATAAGTGACGCCGGGGTAGGGAGACTGTGTGAAGTCGAAGGAGTCTAAGTGCGAGAGAGGGGAAAAAAATGAAGTTTCGACCTATAAAAATTTTGTGAATTAATTGTTCTGTGAGAGAGTTATTTTTTTTAGCACTTAGACTCTTTCACTTATACTTAGATCGTGGTGGAGCGAGAGTGCGAAGCGCCCTTTCTCTAAACGTCGAGAGCGTATAAGGGAGTCGGGGTTGGGAAGCGATAATTTTATACCTATCAAATGTGCTCGCGCGAGAGTGCAACGGTTAGGTCGTTTTTGGGTTCCGTTCGAAACGTCATATAATTATAGTGCGCCTTAGGCGGGAATGCGGTCAAAAGGGTCTGTAATACGCTTTCAAATGCCATTTTCTTAAGCTCGAACTGGAAATCAGAGTACAATCCTGATATGACCGTCTATATATAGGGTGGGAGGAGGGGGCGTGAGGTAAGCTGGGATAAGTCGAGAGATCATTAAGTAGTTCGATAATTCCTTAAGTAAATAATTTTTCGATCTTAAAAGTTTTTTTGGTTGATGATACTATTTTCTTTGGAGGATTTTTGTATTTTTATTGCGTACTAGTTAGACTTCGAGCGGTGTGAGTGGGAGCTTTAAGTTCGGAGTCAACTTCTTCAATGAGTTTCGTTCCATTCTGCCCTCTGTGTATTGGAATCTGCGATTGACTATAGTCAAGGGTCGAATTTGCCGAAGAAGAAGGGGAGTCAGTTTTATTTTGGAAGCGGTGCTGAGTCGGCGACGCGTGTGTTTTTAGATTCTCTCTCTCAGAGAAAGGCGCTTCGGCGGCCGTGCAAGAGTGCTGAGACGATATGAAGATGTATAATGCGCGGTGAGAGGAATAGAGCGTATCAACGAGAGAGCGTCATTCGGTATTTCTATATTTTAATGAAATCTTTTCTCTCTGGGTGAATGCTTTTTTTAAAGAGGTTTCTTCGTAGAGTTTAAATTTGTAAGTAATATATCTATTATATAAGGTTGTATATTTTATATGATAAATCTGTTACTGAAGAGTAAACTTATATGAAGGTGTGTGTGTGAGGCGAATGCCATCGCCCCAATTTTCAATAAATGATAAGTGATGGCGATGTATAGTATAAGTAATTTATATTAAATTTGTGGTGTTTGTGTGGCGACTTGTTTGTGTTTTCCCTAGCATGTTTTTAAAGATTTCGTGATTGAAAAGGCGCCACATAAAAATTGGAAAGTTTAATCAGGTTTGAGATCTATCTCGTCTGTCAACGAGAGTTGCCCATTCTGTCTCTACTGTGAAACGCGATCTGGACTTTGCGTATAGGGCGAATTTCAAGTAAGCTGAAGAGTATCTGTTTATTGTTGTGTGGAAGCGGGTGGCTGGCGAAAGGGTTTTTATAGATTTGCTTCGGGTTTCTGAAGAAAGGCAGCTTTTTCGGTCGGCCCTAGGTATTGTTGTGAATCAAGGGATGTAATGGCGGCGGTGTGGTAGATTATAAATTGCATTAGATGTACGGTCGTGTAGCGTTCTATTTTTTGGAAATATCTTCGCGGTGTAAGATTTCTTATAGAGTTTCTGCTGAGGGATTTTTAGATTTGAGTAAATTGATTTAAGAAAAATCTATGTCATGAATAGTGAAAGCAATTTTTTGGAAGCAGTGCTGACGAAAGTGTTTTTAGTGTATATTTAGGTAAGAGGTGATAGTCCTGGATGTCTGTTTGGTCCAAGTAGAGTGGCTGGATAGCGGAAGGGAGAAGTGCGCCCAATTACGTCCGTTGGCCTAGTGTTGGATAATGCGGAGACGCCGCCGCTGCGCTTTTCTCGAGATAATTACGGTAGGATTCTCGCGGGTGCGTTTCGGTCGGTCGAGAACGTGTCGGTAAACGGTGACTCGTGATACTGGATGCTGAACCGGGAGATGTATTCGGTATAGTGTTTAGAGATATTAATTTTATAAATGTTATATGTTATTGCTTATAAGAAAATTTTATTGAGTAAAAGTACTAACGATTGGCAAGATCAAGGCAGCAGTCCCAATATCATTCAAAATATGAAAATGTGTTTTGCAGTAATAAGTATATAGTTGTTTATATACAAAAATAATTTCTTTTTAAAAGATTGTTGATTTGAGAAAAAGTGCGCGCAAAAAATAACTGCAACATTTTTATCAGACGAATTCTATCTTCCTTTATATGATGTTCGAGCCCTTGCGCCTCGCGTTGAAACTGCGTCTGGGTTTATGAACTGATGGTGAGAGAATTGTCGAAGTAAGTACAGAGAGGTCGAGTGTATTTTTCTTATGAAGGCGGTGCTGTGGATGGTAACGTATTTTAGTAATTCTTCCAGTGTCTTCAAGAAAGGCGCTTCAGCGGGCCGAGTTAGTATGTTTGTTGATCGAGTATGGAGAAGACGCGGGGTGGAGGAGAGGAGGGAATCGCGAAGAGAGTGTCGTCATGGGTGTTGCGTGAGCTTTTTAGTTAAATTTGTTTCTACGGTCTCGGGTTGACTTTTCAATTTGTTTTTAAATAGTGTGTGCGGTGCAAGAGTTGGGGTGTGAAGGGAGGGTTGAATAATATTTATTGCTTATGAGGTAAATTCTATTTGATTAGAAGTGAATATATATTCAAATTATTGTGGTAAATCGGTGCTTGAGCTGTATTCGGGTGGTTTTAGCTAATTTGCCTCTTGTTCGTGAGAAAGGCCGTGCCGCCGCCCACCGTCCCGATGAGTTCGCAATAAAGTGAGAATGTATATGCAGTATGATATGAAGTTAAGAACTTTTAGTATATATTTTGTTGTGAAAGATTCGGTGATTGAATTTGCGTGCATAAAAAAAAATTTGAGAACTAAATCAGTTCCTGGAGTTCTATCTTTGATTCAGCGAGTTTTTGCGTCGCAGTTCATCGCCGCTGCCTCCGGTAAACCGTGGAACAATTACGAGTGGAGAATTCCGAAGAACGAAGATTCGTTCTTATTTTGTGAAGCGGTCTGACCTGACGTCATCTGATAATTTTCTCTAAGAAGGCGCTCAGCGGGCATAGGATGTTGGACGAATGGAGAAGGCGCGGTGAAATATAATATCAACGAATTCGTCGTGGCATTCCATTTTAGGAAATCTTCGCCTTGGGTGAGTTTTTTTAAAAGTTTTTCTTAAATTTTAGATTTAAAAATTATTTAAGTAAAATCTATTATTATTAATAAACAAATTTTGGAAATGGTGCTGAGCGAATGTGTTTTATAATTCTTTTTCGAGAAAGACGCGCCGCTGCCCATATTCAAAATTGAAAATTATGCAGTAATAAGTAAATTTATACAATTATATTTTTTTTAAAGATCGTGATTGAAATTGCCGCCAAAAAAAATTGAAATTTATCAGTCGAGTCTATCTTCTTCAACGAGTTCGCTCATCGCCCTCGTGAAACGCGACGACTATACGAGGGCGAATTCCGAAGAAGAAGAGTCAGTTTATTTTCGAAGTGGTGCTGAGCGGACGTGTTTTAAATTCTCTCTCAAGAAAGGCGCTTCGGCGGCCCATTGGATGTTGGACGAATGGACGTTCGCGCTTCCGAATAACGAGGATAACGCTCGCCGTCGATCGGTCGTGAAAGAGACTCGTGAGGAGCACCGAAACGGTAAGGTTTTAAATAATTCAATAAATGTTATTTAAAAGTCGTTTACTGAAAAATTATTCAATGGCGTGTCGCCTCCCCCATATTTAAAAATTAAAATTATGCTGTAATAAGTTAATTTATATCATTTTTTTAAAAGATTGTGATTGAGAAAGGCACCAAGGAAAATTGAAAATTATCAATCGATCCTATCTTCTTCAACGAGTTCGCCCATCGCCCTCGTGAAGCGCGATGACTAAGGGCGAATTCCGAAGAAGATGAGTCAGTTTATTTTGGAAGCGGTGCTAAGCGGACGTGTTTTATAATTTTCTTTTGAGAAAGGCGCTTCGGCTGCCCATGGGATGCTGGACGAATGGAGAAGTCTCGATGAAAAAAAGAATAGCGATCACACCCATTTCGTCGCGGCGTAATATTTTAGGAAGTCTTCGCCTCGGGTAAGTGTTTTTAAAAAGTTTCTCCTAATTTTAGATTTAAAATTATTTAGGTAAGCCCATTATGTCATGGCATACTGCGAAACGCGAGACTCACTCGCCCTTCCGAATATCGGGGATGCCGAGTCATCGTCGAACGATCGGTCGTGAAAGAGACTCTGCTGGACTAGGGGAGAAGGCGCCTATTACGTCATGGCGTACTCTTAAATGCGAGACGCGCATGCGCTTCCAAACCACGGGGATGCCGCGTTGTCGTCGAACGGTCGTGAAATAGATTCGCTAACGGAACACCAACAAGGTAAGGTTGTAAATAATTTTATAAATGTTATGAAAAAGTCTTATACTGACAAATAATTAATGCAAGGCGCGCCACAGCCTCATATTCAAAAATGAAAATCATACGGTAATAAGTAAATTTATGTAATTTTTTTGTAAAGATTGTGATTGAAATAGGCGCGAAAAAAAAATTCAAAATTATTTGTCGAGTCAATCTTCTTCAACGAGTTCACCCATCGTCCTCATGAAACGCGAATACCATGAAAAAGACGAATTCCGAAGAAGACGAGTCAGTTTCTTTTGGAAGCGGTGCTGAGCGGACGTGTTTTATAATTCTCTCTCAAGAAAGGCGCTTTGGCGGTCCATAGAATGCTGGACGAAGAGAGAAGGCGCGGTGAGAAAAAAAAGGCATTGATTACGTCGTGGAGTTCTATTTTAGGAAAATTTTTCCTCGGGTAAGTTTTTTTTAAAGTTTCTTGTAGAATGTAGCTTTAAAAATTATTTAAGTGAAAACTATTTTCTTAAAAAAAAGTTGTTTCCCGCTAAAAAGTAAAGGCTCTTCATAAGCCTTGAAAAAAAAGCCGTTTTCCGCCATAAAACTAAAGGCGCGTCTCGCCGCCCTAAGTGAGAAAAGTAAAGTTCCTATTGTTAGTAAAATTTAACTATCTATATATATATATATATACTTATTAATATATATAATATATATTATATAATATATAATATATATATAAATATATATATAAATATATATATAATATATATATAAATATATATATAATATATATATATATATATATATATATATATATATATATATATAATATAAAATATATTTTAATTCATATAAATATTGAAAAAAGTCGTTTCCCGCAAAAAATTAAATGCGGGCCGCCGCCCTAAATGCGAGTCAGTTTACTTTGGAAGTGGTAGTGAGCGGACGTGTTTTATAATTTTCTTTTGAGAAAGGCGCTTCGGCTGCCCATGGGATGCTGGACGAATGAGAGAAGGCGCGGTGAGAAAAAAAAGGCATTGATTACGTCGTGGAGTTCTATTTTAGGAAAATTTTGCCTCGGGTAAGTTTTTTTTTAAAGTTTCTTGTAGAATGTAGCTTTAAAAATTATTTAAGTGAAAACTATTTTCTTAAAAAAAAAGTTGTTTCCCGCTAAAAAGTAAAGGCGCTTCATAAGCCTTGAAAAAAAATCGTTTTCCGCCATAAAACTAAAGGCGAGTCGCCGCCCTAAGTGAGAAAAGTAAATTTTCCTATAGTTAGTAAATTTATATATATAATAATTAATATATATATATATATATATATAATATTATAATATATAATATATTTATATATATATATATATATATATATATATATATATTTAATTTCATAAACGTTGAAAAAAGTCGTTTCCCGCCAAAAAACTATATGCGCGCCGCCGACCTAAATGCGAGTCAGTTTACTTTGGAAGTGGTAGTGAGCGGACGTGTTTTATAATTCTCTCTGAAGAATGGCGTTTCGGCGGCCATTAGGATGCTGGACGAAAGGAGAAGCGCGGTGAGAAAAAAAAGCAACGATTACGTCGTGGCGTTCTATTTTAGGAAATCTTTGCCTCGGGTAAGTTTTTTTTAAGTTTCTCTTTGAATTTAGATTTAAACATTATTTAAGTATAATATGTTACCTTGTAAAAAGTCGTTTCCAACCCCAAACTAAAGGCACTTGCTAAATCTTGAAAAAAAAAGTTGTTTCCCGCATAAAATTAAATGCGCGCCGCCACCCTAAGTGCGAAAAGGAAATTTTCCTATAGTAAGTAAATTTATATATATGCTTTTTTTTAATTTCATAAATATTGAAAAAAGTCGTTTCCCGCAAAAAATTAAATGCGGGCCGCCGCCCTAAATGCGAGTCAGTTTAGTTTGTAAGTGGTGGTGAGCGGACGTGTTTTACAATTATCTCTGAAGAATGGCGCTTTGGCGGCCCATAGGATGCTGGACGAAGGGAGAAGGAGCGGTGAGAAAAAAAGGCAACGATTACGTCGTGTCGTTCTATTTTAGGAAATCTTCTCCTCGGGTGAGTTTTTTTAAAAGCTTCTCTTAAATTTTAGATTTAAAAATTATTTAAGTTAATCTATTATTATTAGTAAACAAATTTTGGAAGCGGTGCTTAGCGGACGTGTTTTATAATTCTTTCTCGAGAAAGGTGCCCCTCCACCCCATATGCAAAAATTAGAATTATGCAGTAATAAGTAAATTTATATAAAATAATTTTTTTTAAAGATCGTTATTGAAATTGGCGCGAAAAAAAATGAAAATAATCAGACGAGTCAATCTTCTTCAACCAGTTCGCCCAGCGCCCTCTTGAAGCGCGATGACTAAGCAAGGGCGAATTCCGAAGAAGATGAGTCAGTTTATTTTGGAAGCGGTGCTGAGCGGACGTGTTTTATAATTATCTCTCAAGAAAAGCGCTTCGGCGGTCCACAGGATGCTGAACGAAGGGAGAAGGCGCGGTTAGAAAAAAAGGAGACGGTTACGTCTTGGAATTCTATTTTAGGAATCTTCGTCTCGGGTAAGTTTTTTTTTAAAAGTTTCTCTTAGATTTTAGATTTAAAAATAAATTGTACTAAAACGTATGTGTTTATTATTATTATTATTATTATTATTATTATTATTATTATTATTATTATTATTATTATTATTATTATTATTATTATTATTATTATTATTATTATTATTATTATAAACATAACTCAAAAATGAAAATTGCGCGCTTATAAGTAATTTAATTATAAAATAATTTCTTTTAAAGATCTTGATTGAAATTGGCGCGAAAAAAATTTGAAAATTATCTTCTCAAGTCAATCTTCTTCAACCAGTTTGCCCATCGCCCTCATGAAGCCCAATGGCTAAGCAAGGGCGAATTCCGAAGAAGATAAGTCAGTTTATTTTGGAAGTGGTGCTGAGCGGACGTGTTTTATAATTCTCTATCAAGAAAGGCGCTTCGGCGGCCCACATGATGCTGAACGAAAGGAGAAGGCGCGGTGAGAAAAAAAGGCAACGATTACGTCGTGGCATTCTATTTTAGGAAATCTTCGTCTTGGGTAAGTTTTTTTTTTAAATTTTCTCTTAGATTTTCGATTTAAAATTAATTTAAGTGAAATATATTATTATTATTATGATAAACATAACTCAAAATGAAAATTGCGTGGTAATAAGTAAATTTAATTACATAATAAATTCTTTTAAAGATCGTGATTGAAATTGGCGCGAAAAAAATTGAAAATTATCAGTCGAGTCAATCTTCTAAAACGAGTTCTCCCATCGCCCACATGAAGCGCGATGACTAAGCAAGGGCGAATTCCGAAGAAGAGGAGTCAGTTTATTTTGGAAGCGGTGCTGACCGGACGTGTTTTATAAATCTCTCTCAAGAAAGGCGCTTCGGCGGCGCACAGGATGCTGAACGATGGGAAAAAGCGCGGTGAGAAAAAAAAGGCAACGAGAACGTCGTGGCATTCTATTTTAGGAAATCTTTGTCTCAGGTAAGTTTTCCTTTAAAAGTTTCTCGTAGATTTTAGATTTAAAAATAATTTAAGTAAAATTTATTATATAAATGCTTTATAAAAATCGTTTACTGAAAAAACTAATGAAAGGCGAGCCGCCACCCCATATTCAAAAAAGAAAATTATGCAATAATAAGTAAATTTATATAAAAACATTTTTTTAAAGATTGTGATTGAAAAAGGCGCCAAAAAATTGAAATTTATCAGTCGAGTCTATCTTCTTCAACGAATTCGCCCATCGCCCTCGTGAAACGCGACGACTATACGAGGGTAAATTCCGAAGAAGAAAAGTCGGTTTAGTTTGGAAGTGGTGCTGAGCGGACGTGTTTTATAATTCTCTCAAGAAAGGCACTTTGGCGGCCCATAGGATGTTGGACGAAGGGAGAAGGCGTGGTGGAATAAAATTGCAACGATTACGTCGTGGCGTTCTATTTTAGGAAATCTTCGCCTGGGTAAGTTTTTTTTTCAAAGTTTCTCTTAGATTTTAGATTTAAAATTTATTTAGGAAATATCTATCATAATAAACAATTTTTGGAAGCGGTGCTGTGCGAAAGAGGTTTATGTATCTAGGAAGAAAGTCGATTCGGTGGTCCATAGGATGCTGGACGAAGGGAGAAGGCGTCCATTATGTCGTGGCTTACTTTGAAATGCGAGACGCGCTCGCGCTTTCGAATAATGGTAGATCCCGAGTCGTCGTCAAACAGTGGTGCAACAGGCTCGCGAACGGAGCACCGAAACGGTAAGGTTTTTAATAATTTTTATTATAAATGTTATATGTATAAAAGTCGTTTATTGAAAAAATTAATGAAAGGCGCATCGCCGCCCCATATTCAATATTGAAAAGTATGCAGCAATAAGTAAATTTATATAAAAATGTTTTTTTTAAAGATTGTGATTGAAAAAGGCGCAAAAAAAAGTTGAAATTTATCAGTCGAGTCTATCTTCTTCAACGAGTTCGCCCATCGCCTTCGTGAAACGCGACGACTATACGAGAGAGATTTTCCGAAAAAGAAGAGTCAGTTTATTTTGGAAGCTGTGCTGAGTGGACGTGTTTTATAATTCTCTCTCCAGAAAGGCGCAACGGCGATCCATTGGATGCTGGACGAAGGGAGAAGCCGCCGTGAGAACAAAATGGCAACGATTACGTCGTGGCGTTCTATTTTAGGAAATCTTTGCCTGGGTAAGTTTTTTTTTAAACTTTCTCTTAGATATTAGATTTAAAATTTATTTAAGAAAAATCTATTATTATAATAAACAAATTTTGGAAGAGGTGCTGAGCGAACGCGGTTTATGTCTCTATTAAGAAAGTCGATTCGGTAGTCCATATGATGTTGGACGAAGGGAGAAGGCGTCCATTACGTCGTGGCTTACTTTGAATGCCAGACGCGCTCGCGCTTCCGAATAATGGTAGATCCCGTGTCCTCGTCGAACAGTGGTGCAACAGGCTCGCGAACGAAGCAACGAAATGGTAAGTTTTTAACTAATTTTTATAAATGTTATATATATATAAAAGTCGTTTATTGAAAAAACTAATGAAAAGCGCGTCGCCGCCCCATATTCAAAAATAAAAAGTTTGCAGTAATAAGTAAATTTATATAAAAATGTTTTTTTTTTTTTAAGAATGTGATTGAAAAGGGTGGAAAAAAATAAAGGCACCCAGCGGCCCTATCTGTGAGTCAGTTTATTTTGGACGTGGTTGTGAGCGGACGTGTTTTATAATTCTCTTTGAAGAAAGGCGCTTCGGCGGCCCATAGGATGCTGGGCGAAGGGAGAAGGCGCGGTGAGAAAAAAAAGCAACGTTTAAGTCGTGGTGTTCTATTTTAAAAAATCTTCGTCTCGGATAAGTTTTTTTTTTAAAGTTTCTCTTAGATTTTAGATTTAAAAAATAATTTAAGTAAAATGTATTATTATTATTATTATAATAAACATAACTCAAAAATGAAAATTGCGTGGTAATAAGTAAATTTAATTATATAATAAATTCTTTTAAAGATCGGGATTGTAATTGGCGCGCAAAAAATTGATAATTATCAGTCGAGTCAATCTTCTTCAACAAGCTCGCCCCATCCCCCTCTTGAAGCGCGATGACTAAGCAAAGGCGAATCCGAAGAAGAGGATGTTGGACGAAGGGATAAGGCGCGGTTGTCCTAGCGCTCTATTTTAGGAATTCTTTTCCTCGGGTAAGTTTTTTTTAAAAGTTTCTTCTAAATTCTAGATTTAAAGTTATTCAAGTAAAATCTTATATAATATTTAATAAACAAATTTTTTAAAATAATAATTTCAAATATTAATGAGAACGGGCTCCCTGTCATCGTACGTCCCCGTCGTGGAGCCCGGTAATATTTTTCGATCCCTCCGAAACAATCTCATTTACGACACCAAAAACCGATCGATCATCGATCGAATGGAAAGATAATATATCGCGTTACCGAAGATTTGCCTTATTCGTCTATTTTTCATTTCCGTAGATGAACGCATCCCGGCGAAGATTTTTGCGTTCGCGCATTTCTTCATCGGGATGCGTTTCATTGCGACGTTCGTTCGATGGGCGACCGAGCCTATTGTCCGTCCTATTATTTTATTATTTTTTTTATATAAACGAGCCGGAACGCAGCGATCGACCGAGGTCGGTTCGCGAGCTCGTTCGAATAAAGGCGAATCTTTACGGTATCGTGGTCATATTTTCTTTCTATTCGATCGAAGAACGAGACACATTCACAAACACACACACAGGAGGGTCGAAGATAGCTAAAGCGATGACAAAACTTTGGTACGGACGTTCTGCCGTAGTACCTTGCTCGCGCGCATTCTTTCTTTCTTTCTTCCTTCCTTTCGGTTTCTCAAAAATTTATCGAGGGAGGAAAATGCTATTGCTTATCCATTTCCTCTCTCTCGAAAGCCGGCCGGATAGCAAGCTAGCTAGCGAATATTATAGAAAAAATGGTTTTAGCGTTAATAATGTAACCGGCGAGCGACTATCGAAATTTCTTTCCAATATCCAAAAGGGTTAGATGAGGGCGCTTGGGAAAGCGGACGGGAGGGAGACGATATTCGGAAAGAAATTTTGACTTTCGTTCGTCCCGTTATTAACGTCAGGTTTTTTTTCCGGAATGAAAAATTGCGAGTACAGTACGGTATTTTTACTGGCAAATTTTTTTTTGGTTTTAAAATTAAAAGCGGTTCGCCCCGCGAATTGAGGTAAAATCATGATTTTCTTTTTGTTTCTTGTCCGTTCCGTTTGTGTGTTTTTTTTTTTAGATTTAAGGCACTTTTTTTATATTAGGTTTAATGATTTTTTTTTTTTTTTATTTTAAGGACCATTTATTTACTAATGTATATGCAAAACATTTTCCCTACAGGCGCTGCAAAAAAACAAAAACACGCGACGGATAACCCAGACACACACGCACACACACATACACAAACACACGCACGCGGAAACCTCTTCCGCTTCATTTCCCTATTTCACAAACAAACGACGTTCGATAGCGGCTACGGCCTCCCTCTTCGATTCGGTCGGAATACCTTTATCAGACTTGACGGATAAGTTACCGGCCGGTCATAACAGCCCGCAAGAAATCCATTGCGTTCTCGATTTGATAAAACTATTCCGATCGATGGGAGGAGTCGGTCAGCGGCATTTCTGACTAAGTTGTTGGGTTCCTTGCTGTTTCGCTGCGCTGTACGGCCAATGGAATGGTAGGGTATTTACAGGTCCGCTTACGACTGGTCTAGCCGCACTTTCGAGCGTCGGTTGGGGCTTATCGACGACGACACCGTTAGTAGTTAGTCAGTCCTCCGATGGATAGCTTCTCCTTCTATCTGAGGGTGAGAATTTGTCCGAAGCGTTCGAAATAGCGTTAGTTTAGGTTAGAGTAGCGGGTCGGTCGATTCGTTGTTCTTCTATCTCCGACTGTTCTGTCCTTTAAATTAAAATATATAATATCGACCGATACCTAACGAGCGTGCCCAGGGGTTCGCGATTACACATTTTTTCCGACTCTTTTAAAACCCTGATTTCCACTTCTTCTACTATTACCACCTTTTGCTATTAAACAGTACACTCGCATAACAGACACTATCACACTTACAGGTTTTGAACGCTGATGAGGACGGGCACTCACGGGCTCCCTGTCATCGTACGTCCCCGTCGTGGAGCCCGGAAATATCTTCGCATCCCTCCGAAACAATCTCATTCACGACACCAAAAACCGATCGATCATCGCTCGAATGGAAAGATAATATATCGCGTTACCGACGATTCGCCCTATTCGTCTATTTTTCATTTCCGTACATGAACGCATCCCGGCGAAGATTTTCGCTTCCACGCATTTGTTCATCGGGATGCGTTTCATTGCGACGTTCGTTCGATGGGCGACCGAGCCTATTGTCCGTCCTATTATTTTATTATTTTTTTTATATAAACGAGCCGGAACGAATCGATCGACCGAGGTCGGTTCGCGAGCTCGTTCGAATAAAGGCGAATCTTTACGGTATCGTGGTCATATTTTCTTTCTAATCGATCGAAGAACGAGACACATTCACAAACACACACACAGGAGGGTCGAAGATAGCTAAAGCGATGACAAAACTTTGGTACGGACGTTCTGCCGTAGTACCTTGCTCGCGCGCATTCTTTCTTTCTTTCTTCCTTCCTTTCGGTTTCTCAAAAATTTATCAAGGGAGGAAAATGCTACTGCTTATCCATTTCCTCTCTCGAAAGCCGGCCGGATAGCAAGCTAGCTAGCGAATATTATAGAAAAAATGGTTTTAGCGTTAATAATGTAACCGGCGAGCGACTATCGAAATTTCTTTCCAATATCCAAAAGGGTTAGATGAGGGTGGATGGGAAAGCGAACGGGAGGGAGACGATATTCGGAAAGAAATTTTGACTTTCGTTCGTCCCGTTATTAACGTCAGGTTTTTTTCCGGAATGAAAAATTGCGAGTACAGTACGGTATTTTTACTGGCAAATTTTTTTTTTGGTTTTAAAATTAAAAGCGGTTCGCCCCGCGAATTGAGGTAAAATCATGATTTTCTTTTTATTTTTTGTCCGTTCCGTTTGGGTGTTTTTTTTTTTTTAGATTTAAGGCACTTTTTTTTTTTTTTTTTTTTTTTTTTTTTTTTTTTAGATTTAAGGACCATTTATTTACTAATGTATATGCAAAACTTTTTCCCTACAGGCGCTGCAGAAGAAACAAAAACACGCGACGGATAACCCAGACACACACGCACACACACATACACAAACACACGCACGCGGAAACCTCTTCCGCTTCATTTCCCTATTTCACAAACAAACGACGTTCGATAGCAGCTACGGCCTCCCTCTTCGATTCGGTCGGAATACCTTTATCAGACTTGACGGATAAGTTACCGGCCGGTCATAACAGCCCGCAAGAAATCCATTGCGTTCTCGATTTGATAAAACTATTCCGATCGATGGGAGGAGTCGGTCAGCGGCATTTCTGACTAAGTTGTTGGGTTCCTTGCTGTTTCGCTGCGCTGTACGGCCAATGGAATGGTAGGGTATTTACAGGTCCGCTTACGACTGGTCTAGCCGCACTTTCGAGCGTCAGATGGGGTCTATCGACGACGACACCGTTAGTAATTAGTCAGTCCTCCGATGGATAGCTTCTCCTTCTATCTGAGGGTGAGAATTTGTCCGAAGCGTTCGAAATAGCGTTAGTTTAGGTTAGAGTAGCGGGTCGGTCGATTCGTTGTTCTTCTATCTCCGACTGTCCTGTCCTTTAAATTAAAATATATAATATCGACCGATACCTAACGAGCGTGCCCAGGGGTTCGCGATTACACATTTTTTCCGACTCTTTTAAAACCCTGATTTCCACTTCTTCTACTATTACCACCTTTTGCTATTAAACAGTACACTCGCATAACAGACACTATCACACTTACAGGTTTTGAACGCTGATGAGGACGGGCACTCACGGGCTCCCTGTCATCGTACGTCCCCGTCGTGGAGCCCGGAAATATCTTCGCATCCCTCCGAAACAATCTCATTCACGACACCAAAAACCGATCGATCATCGCTCGAATGGAAAGATAATATATCGCGTTACCGACGATTCGCCCTATTCGTCTATTTTTCATTTCCGTACATGAACGCATCCCGGCGAAGATTTTCGCTTCCACGCATTTGTTCATCGGGATGCGTTTCATTGCGACGTTCGTTCGATGGGCGACCGAGCCTATTGTCCGTCCTATTATTTTATTATTTTTTTTATATAAACGAGCCGGAACGAATCGATCGACCGAGGTCGGTTCGCGAGCTCGTTCGAATAAAGGCGAATCTTTACGGTATCGTGGTCATATTTTCTTTCTAATCGATCGAAGAACGAGACACATTCACAAACACACACACAGGAGGGTCGAAGATAGCTAAAGCGATGACAAAACTTTGGTACGGACGTTCTGCCGTAGTACCTTGCTCGCGCGCATTCTTTCTTTCTTTCTTCCTTCCTTTCGGTTTCTCAAAAATTTATCAAGGGAGGAAAATGCTACTGCTTATCCATTTCCTCTCTCGAAAGCCGGCCGGATAGCAAGCTAGCTAGCGAATATTATAGAAAAAATGGTTTTAGCGTTAATAATGTAACCGGCGAGCGACTATCGAAATTTCTTTCCAATATCCAAAAGGGTTAGATGAGGGCGCTTGGGAAAGCGGACGGGAGGGAGACGATATTCGGAAAGAAATTTTGACTTTCGTTCGTCCCGTTATTAACGTCAGGTTTTTTTTCCGGAATGAAAAATTGCGAGTACAGTACGGTATTTTTACTGGCAAATTTTTTTTTTGGTTTTAAAATTAAAAGCGGTTCGCCCCGCGAATTGAGGTAAAATCATGATTTTCTTTTTGTTTCTTGTCCGTTCCGTTTGTGTGTTTTTTTTTTTTGTTTTAAGGCACTTTTTTTAAATAAGGTTTACCGATTTTTTTTTTTATTATTGATTTTTTTTAGATTTAAGGACCATTTATTTACTAATGTATATGCAAAACTTTTTCCCTACAGGTGCTGCAGAAGAAACAAAAACACGCGACGGATAACCCAGACACACATTCACGCACACACACACACACAAACACACATTCACGCGGAAACCTCTTCCGCTTCATTTCCCTATTTCTCAACCAAACGACGTTCGATAGCGGCTACGGCTTCCCTCTTTGATTCGGTCGGAAAGGTTTTATCGACATAGAGGGGATATGTCTGGGTCCGCCAGTTACGGGCCGGCTTGGGCATGGGTCATCTAAAACTATTTAGATATCCTATTTCGATCGATGAGAGGAGTTGGTAAGCGGCATTTCTGACTAAGTTGTTGGGTTCCTTGCTGTTTCGCTGCGCTGTACGGCCAATGGAATGGTAGGGTATTTACAGGTCCGCTTTCGACTGGTCTAGCCGCACTTTCGAGCGTCGAATGGGGTCTATCGACGACGATGACACCGTTAGTAGTTAGTCAGTCCTCCGATAGATAGCAGCTTCTTCTTCTATCCGAGGGTGAGAATTTGTCCGAAGCGTTCCAAATAGCGTTAGTTTAGGTTAGATTAGCGGGTCGGTCGATTCGTGTAGGCCGGCGGTATTTTTTTTCCTTTCCGCGCTATCCCACACAAAAAAAATATCGGTCGGCGGGCGAGCTCAGTAGTAGTTCGCGCGTTTAGGATTTTTCTTTTCTCTCTTTCAAAACCACTTTTACCTCTCACTGATACCTATTTCTTTCTTTCTTTCTTTCTTTATTACACTTACTTCTTCCACAGAGATAGTAGTAGATACACATACAGGTTTCGAACGCGATGAAGGACGAAGGCTTACGGGCTCCCTGTCATCGTAAGTCCCCGTCGTGAGCACGTCATACATAATAGAGATAATAATTTATTCCGTCAATTAACACCTCTTACTACAAATACAGTATAACATATACATATACATAGACATATACATTATACATATAAAGCAATACAGATCTTACATTCACATATGACCACATAAAAAAATAACCGATCAGCAATCAATGCCATATACGGATCAGTAAAATAGATGCGAATAAGTTAACTCATTAATTCTTTGATTACCTCATATAACATATGACAATACATATACGATATACAGAATAGCCCATATAGCACGAGATTTCACTGCATTATTCGTCGTATACTATTTATTCTAATTTCACCGCTAGGCATTAGAACGCATTCACTGGACGAGCATTTTCGTCGTCAGATAGCAATTCATATAGTTCATCGCGAGTATGTACAACTGTATTTCTCAATTGCGTAACGACATTCGTTCCGATACTGCGAGCGACCGCCACATTTAATATCTCAGTCCGTCCATATTATTCCATTTAATTCCATATTCACTATTTTTTTATACTACATTAATCCATACCCATATACAATACATATACATATCAGATCACTAATGGAAATGAATCGAGAATCTCGAACCCAGATCTCAGGCTATTCGTCACGAGCTCGTTCCAGTATAATAAGTAAAGTGCGATATAATATCTTTATACGTATATCGTGGAGTCATATTTTCTCTATACTATTTATACCATCGAAGAATACGAGACAACATTCACAAAAACTAGGTATATATCACACATTAGAGATAGGGTCGAAGATAGCTAAAAGCGATGATCAATAAAATACTTTTGGTACGCTGGCGTATTACTGCCGTAGTTACCTCATACATTGCTCCACGCGCGAATCTATTCCTTTCTTTATTTCTTCCATCTACCTTTCGGTTTCTAAAATTTTAATCGAGGGCAGGAAAGATGCTATTGTTCTTATCCATTTCTCTCCTCGAAAGCCGGCCCGGATGCAAGCTAGCTAAGCGAAATAACTATTTATCACACATACATCAGTAAACAAATCGGTTATAGACGTATAACTAATAATGTACACATAACCGCGACACGAGCAGACACTCATATCACCAATAGAACAAATCATCTTATCCACAATAAATTCACACATATAAGTGTAGGTTTAGTGATGAGGGAGTTTGAGATATGTAGGTAAAGACTGACGGGAGGGAAGACGTAATTAATTTATCGAGGTATAAAATAGAATAATTTTGACTTCGTTATCCCGTTAGTTAAACGTTAGGTTTTATTTTTCGGGAATGGAATAAAATTGCGATGTAAAATAGAAGTACGGTTGTAATTTATTTTTACTGCAATGTATTTTATTTTGGTTTATTTAGAAAAAAAAGCCAGCTCTCTTTACCTACTATTACCTATATATATATATATATATATTATATACAGGTAATATATATATATATATATATATAAATATATGATACCAGGTATATTTATATATATATATATATAGATATATATACTAATATAGTTATATATTTATATGATTATATAATAGCTTTTTTGCTTTTAGAACGTACAGTTTATATATATATTAGTATATAATATTACTATTTATATATATATTATCAGGTTATATAATAGTTAACACCATATACTCAATATAACAGACACTATCCGCTAACTAACTTACTAGGTTTCGAACTAGTTCTGATAGTATAGGACGGACGCTATCAGCCTGGGCTCGCCTGGGTCATCGTGTAAAGTCCCCGTTCGGTGGAGCCGGTAATATCTTGAGATTTCCTACCCAATAAACATAATACTGCAGTCCACTCGAACCTAACCAAGGCCATAATCGACAACACATAATACGAATCGAATAGAAAAGAAAAATATATATCGCGCCGTCGATTGAAAAATCATTTTTTTACGCCATATTTAAATTCGTAAGAATATATTTTCTTTACTGTTTACAAAAACAGGTATAATATATTAATATGAACCGAGATATCTCACCTAGGTAGTAAAGATTATTTTTTGTACGATCGCCAGGCTCACAATATATTGTTCATGTACTTAGCAATGGTACGTTTCATTGCAGAAGCTATTATATCCCTATATGGGCGTAACGAGAATAGTACGGTGTCCGTCGATTATCCGAGTTTAATTTTATTTTTCTTTTTATATATAAACGATAGCAGGACCGATCGATTTGAGGTAGGTATTTATGTTTACTTATCGAATGCTACGTTCGAATCTAATTGGCGGATTATTTTAGTCCTTATCGAGGGAATAGCTGTTAATATATTAGATATTTATTTTATTGTATTTCAGGTACTCGAACAGTGACATAACACGCGCGACACACTCGAATATATACATATATAGAATCACTCTGTGGAAGAGTGGGTACGAAGATAGCTAAAATAACAATATGGTAAATATAAAGTTTGGTTGGGTACACCGTTTCTCGATGATCAGTTAAGTACCTATATTAACTCTCCCCCTCTCAGCTCGACCGCGCGCCTTCTCTTTTTTTATTTCTCATCTTTCTTATCATCATCTTATACTCAGGTTAATAAAAAAATTTTTTTTATAAGTATAGCGTTAATGGGCATCATGTAGTAAATTATATAGAAACTCAAGGAAAGAACGAGGATACAGTTAGTATATTTTCTCAGTAGGACTCGGGACGTGGATATAGGTAGTAGGTTAGAGCTAAGTGTACTTAGGTGAATTTAATAAACGCAGAGCAGGTGGGGTCTTTGGCAGTAGATCTAATCGTCTGTAAAGAGATACAATAATATCATAGTGTTGGTTCTAACCTTATAGCTATTACACTCACGTTATTCGTATAATTCATTTTTATTGTAAAGCGAGGTATACGTCAGAATTTTTCTAAGTGAGATCTTATTCACCGATTATCACCGTCTCGAAATAGACACGACGCGTACTGCAATAGACGATATCATACGAACGGAGGATTGATTAGACAAGATGATTACGCTACATGCTGATGACAATCTTTAACTATATATAATTAATCTAAAAAAATAAAATTATATAAGAAATCCATTGATAATAATAATAAAAACTAATTAATTAATATTATTATATATAAATATTTATATTTTTTTATTACAAATATATATAACCTTTGGTCGTAAAACACCCAAAACTTTTGATTCTGGCAGTATAGTATGAATATTTAGTTAGTTATAAAACATAATAAAAGAATATATGTTATTTGAATAAGTTATTTTTACATATGAAAAAGTTAAAAAAAGATGTGAAGAATATTTTTGAATAAGTATAATTAAGTAATTCGCTTTGAGGGTAAAATTTTATATCATTTACTATATAATCCGTTTGAAAAAGGCGAATATCCTAGTCAATCATTGATATAATACCTACGCATTATTATTTACTATAGCGGATATTTTTTAAATCTACGTTTTACATTTAACTTTGTTGTGAATACGGGCATTGAGTTTATTACAAGGGTCGTGAATATGTAATTACTTGAGAGTAACAGTTATATGACAGAAAAGAAAATCATACTACGCATCCATTTCTTCCTGCACTTTATGTTGAATTATACATAGCTGGTATAGTGCATAGCAATATATCATAAGGTCTGGGCATAAATAATGAAAATTGAGATACAAATGAAATCATTTTTTATAAAAATATAAAAGAGATAATGTAAGAATTATATACATGGGTATATATACTTAATAATTGATGACTTTTTTATACACTGCGAGATATGATATCACCTATGTCTCATATCTTAAACTGAAAGATTTTATAATCTATTGGAGAAGTTATTCTCATTCTCGTAATCCCACTCTGTTTGCAGTTTCCATTCGAACAATCTGCGATGTTTGAGGTCAAAATTTTCTCGACATTCGACGCCGGTAACTTCTTCAACGCCAGCAGCTAAAACGAGATTTTTTAGCATAAAAGAACTATTTATAATTATTTTTTCTGGTATCCACATAAATTCGATCATACTAATCAGCGAGTGTAAGGCGGATTACGCTATATGCTTAGAGTAAATGTACGTTCACAGTAATAAAATAACGAAATGCAAAATTTATTTTCCTAGTAGTGTGATGCTTAGTGGCAACGATATATATATTATATATATATTATATATTAGGCTCTTTAATATATAGAGTAGGCGAATTAGCTTATCGAAATCGACCCTAATGATGCCACAATTGATACAATTACTGATGTAGGGTATAAGCGGTATCGCGGGTTCTATATATATATATATATTATATATTATTACTATAATTGAACGTCTAAGCTAATAAAACCTCTTGAAGATATTTAATTAATTATTGGGGGTACCAGCTAGGAAATGATAAAAAAGTCAAAATTTTCTTCAAGGAAATCCGATAGATCCATTTTTTTATAATTTTTTGGAACTTTTAGCATGGCCTAAAAATTAATTAACGAACATAAAATTATTCAAATTATTTTTTAAAAAAGAAAGCGTATGAGATATGAACAATAGTAATTAAAATATATTATTTAATATCTTTAATATAAAGTCTAAAAACTCAAATAGCGCATAATCATTATCTTTATTAAAAGTACTTACGCACTGTATTTATCATTTATGACGGGATGGGACGAAATAATAACAATCAATGGCCCGCTTTGACATTTTATTGTGTGGAAGTCATTAGCATATGTTAAAACGTATCGGGAGCTTTCGTCTAAGTTTTGCTTAGACTTTTTTCAAAGTTAAAGAGGAGGGAGAGAGACTGTTATGGTTTAATGAAAGAGATTGGTATATGAATTATAAATTTATATTAAGAATTATTTACGGCTTGGGTTGGTAGCACTTGTTTTTAAAGAGCGGGGTGAAAATATATTAAATGAGGACAATTAATTAAGTTAGGGCATATCTGTATGATATCAATGACTAAGCTGGATATATTTTCGCCTTTTTTTGTTTCTGTGTGCTCGGTATTATATATATAATAGATTTCATTATTTTTCTTTTCTGGGTATTATCGACAGTTTTAGTGTGGGAGAAATTTTTGGTAATGTTTCAAAATAGTTGTGATTGTATTGGGATTCTGTGTGTGGTGACCGGGGCTTTTAGTTATATACAGTCTTGGTTAAATCTATCTTTTATGTGGGCATATTTTGTCTTGTCTAGATTCATCTAGCTTTACCTATGTATATGGCGGGGCAGTTTTGACAAGGGGAATTTTATATATCAGTTGGTGTTAGGGTTATTAGAACAGTGGGTGGGATTTTAAATTAAAGACAGTGTTTGTAAGGTGAATGTGTTATTCAATGTTGAGATCAAAATGTATGTAGAGCACTGGGGAAGATTTTATTAGTTTAATGATGTTTGTTGTTATTTGGGAAGGGGTATAAGGGAAGAGAGGACCAGTTCTATTGTTCAGGTAGTATGGTGGTTAAAGGTTGGGGTTGTAGATTATCCTATATTTCTTTTTGGCTATAATTGGTGGGAATTATTTAATTAAAAATGAAGAGGTGGGGATAGTTTTATTTTGTGAAAAGTTGAAAAGAATTATGGTTTTAGGGCTGGCCCGAGGTGATTGTCGGGAGCATATCGCGATTTGCACGAATGTAAAGGGCGGCTAAGGGTAGCTTTTTTGTGCTAATTTTGATATGTCTTAAGGAAAATGATCACGCTCGGAATCCAGTTCCGGTGTTGACGGGCATTGTGGGAGGAAGGTTTACGTACGGTAAATCCTACGGCGTTGTTAGGTTTTATAATTGCTTTTAATATTGGCTACAAGACGACTTAGTGCAATTTTCATAGTTTGTCAACGAATTTAGAGCGATAGTTCGTTGTGTTGTTCGAAAGATATCATGGGGTGCATAGGATTGATGGAGTCGTGATTGTATGATCTTCTGTTTCATATGGCTAAAAGTTGTTTGGAAGTTTTAGTCCTGTGGTGTTTGGGTATGGCTAGGCGAAAACATTCATCGACGTAAAGCAGCCAATCCTGAATGTTTTTGGGTTGATCGGTTGTAGGCGTTAAGCATATGATAATTATGTTTCTAGAAAGTTCCATGTTTATATGTTTGTTTTGGCAAGTATGGAGATGAAATGAAGGGGTGATCCCATACGATAACTGTTCCCGGAGGTTTGTTTAGAAAGTAATTATATTGAAACTGCAACGTAGTTGTGGTTGAGGGGGTGAGAGTATGAGTTTTTTTTGATTAGTGGGTAAGGGGGTAAGCGAAGAATTAGTGCTTGTTATTGGTTATGTAAAACTTCGAGTAATTGTACGGGGTAATGGTCTACGGGGAAACAAGAAGTGAAAAGTGATTTTAACGATCAAAAGCTATATAAAAAATTGAATGGAATGGATTTGGGCTTGAGTTGGTGGATTTTATTTTGTGATAGCAAAGTCGGGGGTTTTTTATATGGCAGAAGGGAGAAATATTGCCAAGTAAGGGTTTTTAAAATATCATTGGATAGCCAGGTTTATAGTTTGTAGGTTGTTGCATTGGTATTGGAGGATTATGGGGACGTAGAGGGGTGGTTTGGTTTGTGAGTTTTGGGTGAATTCATATGAAACTTGTGTGAACTAGCACGTGTCATATTGGGTTTGTGTTTGTTTATATAATTAAGGGGTTGGTCCTTTCTGTGAGCTTTCTCTTAGGTTACTAATGAACCCGGAGGCTGTCGAAAGAAATTTTTTTTGAGAGATTTCCGATGTTTAAGTATAGGTTATAGGATCTTGGAGTAGAGTTTGGGAACCATTTGTTGATGGTAATCGTTAGTATTGCAAAAATGATATATTCATTATCCGCTGGTTCGCAATTCTGTTCTGGTTTTTGTGGTCAGGCTCAGCTCTAGCGCAAATGTCGCACAATCATTTAATTTCTCAAATAAATATTCAAAAACTACATGATAATTATATTTCCGACCCTAACCAATCACTTCTCAATCTCACTACCTACTAGATGCAGCCCATTATTACAAGAATAACATTCTTATAAAATAAAAATAGAAAAAACTAAATCAAAAAATCTAAAACTTGATCTTTCAAAAAAAAACAGTTTCTGGTGGCAAACCGAAAAGCGGACAAGGGAAAATAGTATAGTCATATATTCTTTGAATACAACGATACATCAACAAATTAAACTCTACTCCAAGATCCTATAGCCTTACTCCCTTTTACTAAAACCTCAAAAAAAATTCCTTTCCGATACAACTTCAATAGAAACCAAAAAGCTCAGCAAAACGACCACTCTCTGATAATCCAAACAAAAACAAAAGGCCAATTGACACGTATTTCAAAGTTCTCTATGGAATCCCCATCAAACTGTCACAAAACCAAACGCACCCTCTACGGCCCCATCATCTTCCAATACCAAGTTGAGCAACACCTACAACTATTCACCGTGGCTATCCAATATTTAAGAGAACCCTACTTGCATATTCTCTCTCCTGCTCATATAAAAACAGACCTCCGAGCTTAAAACAAAAACCCCCAAACAACTCAACCCTCCACCCCATCAATTTTTTAAGCCTTTGATTGTAAAATCATCTTTTTCACTTCTGTCCCCGTAGAACACACCTTACAAAATTACTCGAAGTTTACATAACCAATAACAACATAATTCTTCCTTACCCCTTCCCACTAATCAAAAAACTCATACTTCTCACCCTCAACCACAACTACTTCAGTTTCAATAATAATTACTTTAAACAAACCTCCGGCCTATCGATGGGATCACCCCTCTCTCCAATACTTGCCAACATATACATGGAACTTCTAGAACATAATTATATCTTACCCTACACATCAACCCAAAACATCACATGGCTGCGTTACGTCGATGATGTTTTCGCAGCCATACCCAAACACACAGACTTCAACAACCTTCTAAACCATATAAACAATCTACATCCCTCTATCACTTTCACCCATGAACTTTCGACAAACGACACACTCCCATTCCTTGACACATTACTAACTTGGCATAAAGCAAATAACCTAACATACGCCGTTTACCGTAAACCTTCCTCCAATCCCGTCTACACCGACTGGTATTCCACTCATTCCAATTCAATAAAACAAGCTACCCTTACCGCCCTCTACATTCGTGCACTACGAATATGCTCCCCCAATCACCTCGCCACCGAAACCAAATTTCTCTTTTCAACTTTCACAAAATTAAACTATCCCCCCTACTTCATTAATAAATCCTACCATATAGCCAAAAAAAAATTCTACAACCCCACTAACACCACTACCATGAACAATAAAACTTTTCTTCCCATACCCCTCCCCAATAACAAAAACATTAAACAATTCTTCCCCAGCTCCATACATTTTACTCAAAATAACACATTCACCTTAAAACACTGTTTAAAACCCCCCACTGTCAATAACCCTAACACCAACTGTATATATAAAATTCCCTGTCAAAACTGCCCCGCCATATACATAGGTGAAACTAATGATCTAACAAGACGAACCCAACAACATAAAAATGATTTAACCGAAGACCGTATTAACTCAGCCCTCACCCACCACAGAACCCAATACAATCATAATATTGACATACAAAATATCTCCACACTAAAAACTGCCAATAATACCCAGAAAAGAAAAATAATAGAATCTATTTATATATATAATAAACACAACTACAATAAACAAAAAGGCGAATATCCACTTGATTATTTACAGAATGCTATATTATTGTCCTCTAAATATTTCACCCCCCTAAAAACAAATGCACCAACCAACTAAAATTCTTAATAAAATTTCTCATTCATATACCAATCTCTTTCATTAAACATAACAGTCTCTCTCCTCCTCTTTAACTTGAAAAAAGTCTAAGCAAACTTAGACGAAAGCTCGTTTTAACATATGTGATTTTATTATTCGTCCCATCCCGTCATAAATATAAATCACTGTCCGTCCCACGCTTAAAGGTTTTAATGATAATTTTATTCATTTTAATTCTCATAGCCTTTTCTTTCTGTTAAAAAATTTTAATTAATTTTATGTTCGTTATTAATTTTTAGTGCGATATATATATTATATAATATAATAAATATATATATATTATATATTATAATATATTTATAATATACTATTTATATATGATATAGTATATATATATTATATATATATCATATAAGTATATATATATATCTACAACGGTATATTTTATATATATATATATTATTACGGTATATATATATATATATATTTATATATAATATATTATATATATTATATAATATAATATATATATATATACTATATATATTATATTTATCGTTATTATATATATATATATATATAATATATAATATTAAGTTATATATAAATATATATATAGTATATATGTAAAGTCGTTTTATGACGTTCCTACTCATTGACGGTCGAGTGTGCCTAGCACAACAAATCCCGTACAAAATGATGGACACCTCGATTAGTTTTAAATTTCCATATTAAAGATATAAGTTTAAAATAGATTAATTTAATTTAACGCCCTTCAATATAACAATCTCTCATCCAGATGAAATATTTGAAAAATCTTTTATCGCACACCAAGGGAAAATTAAATCATATATATATATATACTATAACGTATATACTATATATTATATATATATTATATATATATATATTATTATATATATATATATATTATATATATATATTATATATATATAATATAATATGATATATAATATATATAGGGGTCTCAAAAAAATGTACAGAACACATTGACTACTTTTTTGTTTTCTCAGGTGTAACTACTGTATCAGAATGGCAGGAGATCAACTTTGCTTTGAAGAGAGAGAGTTTGTCCTTAAATGCTATTTGGAACAACTCAGAAACGCAAGGAAGGGAAAGCGGTTCAGGAAGAGAGTTTTGATAAAACCGCACAAGCACGGACCATTGCCTCATCAGAGGAAAGAAATTTGAAGCAGAAATATAACCGTTTCATCACCACGTCAAAAAAGAAAAACCCGGTGTTCTGGACGACATGGACATCCACCAACCCTACAAAAGAAAGAGCAGGTACAGAAACCCCATCTCGATCCCCACAGAATCTTCTACGACAAACGGCTTCGGGAGACATCCAAAAAAAGATAGCGTTACATACGGCATCGTGTGAAGCGTCTACGCTGGAAAATGCTAACATACCAAGACTACTCCATGCTCCCAATGAAGACGATCCGGGACCGGAGACTAATATTGTGAATGGTACCTGGCTAAATGTGCAATAAAGATCGCCATAGGGTTTCCCACACAAAAATTTTTGTCGTGGAGCGATGAGGGCCAATGAGTGCGGACTTTAATTAAATGGCTCGATGTAAATTCGCCATTAGATTGTAGCCTAATGGCGGGGTCCTGTAAATTCCCCCCATGTTAAGCTGAACCATCCTATTTAAGACCTAACCAGGGGTGAACTTGTGTGGGTGTTTGTGGAATTTTCAGCCATTGGGCATCATAGAAACAGTTGTTTAATTTTAACGGAGCGGTCGGATGGAGCAGGTTCCTAACCTGTTGCTCGGCAGAGTTCGGTCGGTCCCCACAACATTGACGAGATGTTGTGATTAAACGACGTGATTTACTTTTCAGCAAGATGGGGCAACCTCCCCACCACCATCACCTCGATGCAATCCATTCCAAACACTGGTTGGACATAGGGTAGTATTGAATACCCTGCGAGTTCCCCAGATTTCCTTCTTTTTATGTTGATGCCTCAAAGGACAGAGTTTATCTGTCAAATCCGCGCAAGATAAATACGTTAAAAACGAAAATCGAAGGACGTCCTCCCGACCATTCCAAATTAACTGTTTCGTGTCGTTTGCGACTTTCGGCTCACATGGTTTCGCCGTTAATCGGAGCGCTAGAAGTTTAGACCAATGTGGTATCATTTTGAAATTTTACAACAAGATTCTTTAAAATACATTATGTTCTGGTAATTCAAGAGGGCCTTTAAATTGTCACTATGTGTCATGATTAAGTAACAATTTGGTTTGTAGTCTTTCAAAAGTGTTGGTACAATTAATTTATTGAGACAGCACACCACTATAATATATAATATATATATATATATATATATATATTATATTATATATATATTATTATCATATTATATATATATGATATATATATATATTAATATAAATATATATTATATATATAATTATATATATATATTAATATATAATACATTATACAAAGTTATTAAGTATATGATTTTAACTTATTTTTAAAGATCTTGAAAGTTTAAGGTATTTACTGTTAATTTATTAATGGCTTGTGTTTATAATAAAAAAATAATTTCATTATAATTACGTTATAACACTTGTTTCGAAACTGGAAATATTGTTTGTTATGTTGCTTGTGCCTGCATCTCTTTGTCTTCACGGTCTTTCCGTATAGCATTGGAAGTTGATATTGCGTGGAAAAGTGGTATATTTTTTACTCTCTCAAAAAGCAAGCGAAAAAAAAAATGTTGAAGCAAAACAAAAAAATGTTTTACTGTAATTCTGTAAGCACTAAGCTGAGTCATATGAAGTGGGTTTTGAATTTTGACTGCTGAGTCGGAGTCGAAAATTTTTTCGTTTGAGTGCGTCGGAATCGAAAATCCAAAAATTTGAATTTTACGAGTTTCGAGTCGAATTTATTTTACGGACTCCGCAGCCCTGGTTTTCCATTATTTTCCTTATATTTTATTATATATTATAATATCTATTATATATATATATTATAAATATATCTAATATATATATTATATTATATATATTATTTATATTATATATATATATATTATATATATTATATATTAATATATAATATATAATATATATAATAGTATATATATACTATAATATATATATATATTATTATACTTGGTCATATATTTATCAGCATCGCCGAACGCATGATCCACGGAAATAGCGAAATGTCACTGCATTCAAGCAATGTTGTCCATTCTATTAATCAGGAGATATTTTTATGGATCGCATGGAAAATTAAAAAATAAACATTATTGCTTACTTTGAACTCAAATATGAAAATGAATGGTAAGAAATGTTTGTAACTTGTAAACGAAATTGTTTGGAAAGACATTTTATAGGAAAATTGTAGTGTTTAGTATAGCTCTCAAAATGATAACATTTTTTATCCATGTAATTAAAAAAACACAATAACTACTGCTTTTGAAAAAATTTAAAGAGTTAAACAAATGTTTGGGAAAACTTTATAAGATATTTACCTACGGTCGTGTTCTGTGAATCGAAGAAAGCGATCGGTAGTCCAGGGAGCACCGCAAAGGTGCCAAATGTTTGATTTTTTTTTTTACTAAAGAATGTTCCACGGGTAAACAGAGAACGATGGATAGAGTCGGGTTTCTCGGCCTACCGGGATCTGACGGGGGGGGGGGGGCATTGCCTGAGATCTAAGATAAAAACACTTAGTATTAAGGTGTTATTAAAATATTCGCAATAAATAAATTAAAATAAAAAATTAAGACTTTAATTTATAACGACGTTGATTCCTAAACTCAAAAATGTTATTTTTTTTCTGTGCTGATTATAATTTTAAGTTACATGCATATGCTTTCGGGGGCTGCTGGCCCTAATATATATATATATAATAATATATACTTGTTATATATATATATATATATATATATATATATATATATATATATGAGTATATATTACTAGATATATATATAGAAATACAGATATATATATTAATTGTGTATGTGGAAATTGTCCAGATATGCAACCACTATAATTCTACGCGAGCCCACCCTATACAGTATATTATACTTGTCCGCCGGCTCGAGCTCCCTGAAAAAAAAAAAAAAAATTTTTTTACTCATTTTTCCTAACCTAAAACTTTACCATGATTTCCAACAATGTATATTTCCCCTGTGCTATTGGTGTTTTGAGACCAATAATGGACTTGTGGCTCTTCTTAGAGGAGCTGGCCAGATATATATATATATATATATATATATATATATATATATATATATATAAATATCATATATATATAATATATTATCATATATAATATATATTATGATAATATATATATTATATATATATATCGTTTGACATTGAAAAAAAATTTGAAAGAATAATATGTGGGTCCCCTGTGCTAAACAGCCTTTACATTATATACGGCTTGCGGAGTCGTAAAATACATTTTCGACCAACTCCGACTTCCTAAATTCAAATATGGATTTTCGACTCTGACCTTCACTTAAACACAAAAATTTTCTACCGATCCACAAACAAAAATTTTCGACTTCCGACTTCACTCAAACAAAAAATTTTTCGACTTGACACCAGCAGTCAAATTCAAAATTTCGACTCTGGCTCAGAAAAATGCTTACTTTTTTATTCAACTATTTTTTCTTCCTCTTGCTTTTGTAGAATAAAAAAAATATAACCACTTTCCAATGAATCCAATCCTCCAAATCTAATACGGTAAAGTTCGTAAAAGACAAAAGATGCGCAGAGGCCCGCAACACAGACAAAAAATATATTTCAGTTTCGGAAACAACTTGTATAACGTAATTATAATCCAATTTTATTTTTATTTTTATTTATAAACAACTATTTATAAAAAATTAAGTTTATTACTTTGTTTCAATAATAATATAAATAAAATAGTAATAAATAATAATATATAAATAATAAATAAGAAATAATAAATAATAATAAATAATAAATATAATAAATAAAACAAATAATAAATTAAATAATAAATAATAATAATAAATAATAATAATTTAAATTCTATAAATTTTCCGACTCCGACTCGCACTCCGATGACTCCGACTCCACGACTCCGCAGCCCTGATTATTATATATATATTATATTATAGTATATAAATATATATAATTATTTATATATATCAATATTATTTATATATATATTATATATATATATAGATATATATATATATATATATATATATATATATATATTAATATACTAATTAAATATATATATATATATATATATATTATTGGGCCAGCCCGCAAAGGCCAGGCATGTAACTAGAAACTATAACATCTCAGGAAAATAAATACATTTTTTGATTTCAGGAAGAAATTTCATCGAATAAATCTACCCGTTAAAAAAAAGGAAAAAAATTTTTATTATATTTTATTAATTAAAGTACATCTTAAATATTAGTAAAAATCGTTTTTCACTTCGCATTGTACGTTTGATTGACCGATTTTGACCTTGACGACGTTACTGGGGTGTCCGCGTGCTGCTGCAAAATAGTTCTTGAGTTTCTCGAGGTGCCAAATAGCATTTTTTGTACGCTTTGGAGAAAATATTTTTTTCTTTTATTATCTTTTTTAAAAAGGGGTTTCGAAGCCCAGACGGCAGGGACAACGGAGGGGGGAATACGAAGTCCCCCCCGTCGTCCCCCGTAGGCCGAGAAACCCTGACTATATCCATCTTTCTTGTTTACCCGGAGGTAAATACGTTAGTTTTAAAAAAAAAAAAATTCAAACTATTAAGGTTAATTAGAAATAGCAGTCAGTTGATTCTCAAAACAAACAAATTTTCAACCATTTTTAAAACAAGAAAATTTATTTTTTTAAAAACGTTTTTTTACTTATTTTTTTAAATTTTCCGGGGGTAAAAATGTCTCCGTTCTTAATAAAATGATATTATTTTCGTGTACCTTTTATTTTTTAGTTACATCCTGCCTTTTCGGGGATCGCTGACCATATATACTAGTATTTATATATATATATTATATAGTATTATAATATATAAATAATATATTATATATATATAATATATTATGTATATTTATATAATATATTAATAAGTATATTTATAATATTTATATATATATA
>JABUQX010088796.1:2500-7500 GCA_015478945.1 Trachelipus rathkii
CCTAACTTAATGGGTTCTAAACTGAATTTAAATATAAAAGAAATCGGTAGAGTTAACATATTTAATAATATGAGAGAGATTTGGCTGGCGGGGCTGGCGGCTTTTTAAAAAATAAAATTAATGAATCCTCTTAAACATGGGCCCGTGAGGTGTGAACATTAAATAAAAAAAAAAAAAAAACCATTTATCGCGGAAAAAAAAAATATTATAAACTTTCTTTTTGTATGCCTGTGCATAAAACAGCTCGTTCCGAGCTAATGTTTGTTTGGTGCAAAAAAAATAAATAGGATAATAAGTTGTGGAGTTTGTTAATTCAAAACACGGAGTTTGAGAGGGTTTGCCGTTAACTTCTAAAACTTGAATAAAATAAATAACTTTTCTTTAAAAAAACAAATTAAACTAAATTAAAAAAAAAAAAAAACCCAAATTAAAAAAAAAAAAAAAAAAACAAAAAAAAAAAAATAATAATATAAAAATAAAAAAAAAAAAAAATGAAAAATACTTAAGATCGAGGGTCAAGAAATAAAAAAAAACCTAAAATTTTTTTTAATAAAAAGCCGTTTCCCACTACTTTGGGGGCTAGGATATTTTTTAAATTCCAAGAACAAACTTATTTTTTTTTTTAATTTTTGTTTTTTTAATTCAACATTGCAGTTTTTTGTCATTTACACAAAATGAAGAAAAAGTATGCGTAAAGCCCAATAGATTAACTTGATTTTCACGGAGAGGTTGGAAAAGGAAGTTTCCGGTTTTTTTTTTTGGTTAACTTTAACTAACCTCTTGTTTTTGGGCTGCTTAAAATTATTTAACAACAACTGATTTTTTAGGGGAATTTTAGCGCGGCTTTTTATTACAGGTAAGCAGGATAGAAAAAAAACTAAAACCATTTTTTTTGTATAAAAACCAATTAAAATATATTTTTTTTTTTTTTATTTTACGAAAAAAAAAAAAAAAAAAAAATTTTTTTTTCTTACTAAAAAAAAAAACAGTTTATAAAAAATTAATAAAAAAAAAACAAATTAAATTTGTTAAAATATATTTTTTGCATATATTTTTTTTTTTTTTTTTTTAAATTAACCGCAATTTTTTTTTGTTTTTTTTTTTTTTTTTTTTTTTTTTTTTTTTTTTTTTAATTTTAAATAATACAGGTTTAAAAAAAAAAAAAAAGCCTTAAAAACAAAAAAAAAAGAAAAAAAAAAAAAAAAAAAAAAAAACAAAATTTTAAAATTTAAAATATTTTTTTTTACAGAAAAGAAAAAAAAAATTTAAAAATTATTAAAACTTGTTTAAAAATTTGAAAAAAAGAAAAAATAATATAAAATATACCAAAAATATATTTATTTTTAATAAAAGAAAAATAATATAGAATATATTAATAAAATATATTAGATAAGATGTTAACTTATTACACTTAGGAAAAAAAAAACAGGTAATATTAAAATTTAATAAAAATTGAAATTTTAAATTAAAAATTATAATCTAAAATAATAAAAATAGTAAAAAAAATAAAAATAAAGTCTCTTTGAAAAGAAAAAAATATTATTAAATAAAAACTTTTTTTTTTTTTTTTTTTAAAAAAGAAAAAATATATTAAAATATTTTATAAAAATTTCTAAAAAAACCTTTTTTTAATTAATAAAAAATTAAAAATAAAATAAATTTTAATTTTATTAAAAGAAAATGAAAAATGAGATGTTTAAAGAAAAATTATTTTAAGAGAAAAAATATAATAAATATTTTTTTTTCTTTTATAATAAATAAAAAATAAACTGAAAGAAAAAATCGAGCTAATATTATTATTAAATATGTGAAAAATATAGGATGTTTTAAAAAGCCATAAATAGTCTGGATCGAATCCTTTAGGTTACGATGAACCAATACAAGACAGAGGGGCTAAGGAAAAAAGCTATAGAAAAAGAAAAAGATTTGATTGTCCAAATTTTAAACTTTGTGAACAGAAAAATAAAAATAAAAAAAATGTTTTCAGATCTAATATAAAAGAAAAAACAAATATTTAAAGGATTAGGAATAAAGAAAATCTAAACAGATAATGAAAAATTTGAAAAAAGTGTATTTGAAATTTTTAATTGAACCAAAACAAAGAAATTCAAGAATAGATAACTTCAAATTTCAATTAAAACTTAAATCTTAGGCAAAAAAAGTAAAACAAAAATGTAGAGTTTACAAACAAAAAAAACAAGTAGCTCGCCCATAATATGATAATGATTTAACCAAAATTGAGTTTGTTCATCATTGTTTAGAAAATGCTACAAATAAACGTAAAAAACGAAAATTGGGGGTATAAAATGTATGAAATCCATTAAAATGGACATCACGTACAATGTGTTAGAAGAAAAAAAACAGAATCACAGTCCTTGTGAAAACAGTATAAATGGTTAAATAAACGTTAGGTGTTATGAGTTCGAACGAAAATGTTGGGTATAGGAAAAAATGTGTCAAATGGTTTTGAGGTTGGCTAGGCGTGTTTAAGTTAGGTCTGAAGTCAATAAAAGGAGGAGGAGAGAGAGGGAGGGAGAGAGGGAGGAAGGAAGGGAGAGAGAGGGGGGAAGAGACAGCAGAAGGAAGGGGGGGAGGGAGGAGGAGGGAGGAGAGGAGGAGAGAGGCGGAAAGAGGGGGGAAAGGATTGAAAAGGGGAGGAGGAGGGGGAAAAAAGAGCGGGAGGGGGAGGAGGAGAAAAGAAGAGGAGAAGGATGAAGGAGGAGGGAGGAGAGGAAAAAGAGGGAAGAGGAGGGGGGGGAGGAGGGAAAAGGAGGAGGAGGAGGGGAGCAAGATGAAGGTGGAGAGAGGGAGGAGAGAAGACGGAGGAGAGAGAGAGAGAGTGAGAGAGGGAGGGAGAGAGGAGGAGGGGAAGAGGGGGAGAGAGGGAGGAGGAGAGGGAGAAGAGAGGAGAGAGAAAGAAGGGAGAGGAGAGAGGAAAGGGGGAGAGGGAAGGAGGAGATAGAAGAGGAGAGGGAGAGGAGGAGAGGAAGAGAAGAGGAAGGAGAGAGGGAGAGAGGGGGGGGAGAGAAGGAAGTGAGAAAAAGAGGGAGGAGGAAGAGAGAGGAGAGAGAAGAGAAGGAAGGGTCCGTTACAATTAACAAAGTAATCTTAGAGTTTGTATTTTTTTTTTATTAAAAATTTTTTCACCCCCCCACCTCACAACGTGATTTAATAAATTTTTAAATATTCTCCGACGGACCCTTCTAGCTAAATTTTAAAATTTTCCCCTGGGCGAAACCACCACTCCCCCCCCACCCATTTTTTTTTTTTTTTTTTTTTTTTTGTTTTTTTGGAATTCGGCGAACCTCATCCTGGGGGCCTTAACACAACCAGTTCCTTTCTCATTTCTTTTCTGGGGTGCTACGGGTAGGTTGTTTTTTCCTTCCTTTATCAGCTTCTTCTTTTTCTCTTCTACTTCCCAAAGCATTTTCTTCTCTTTCTTCCTTTTTTTTTTCCTTTTCCTAAACTTTTAAATAAAATAAATAATTTTTAATTAAATTTATATAAAAATAAATCAAAAAATTAAATTATCAAACATTGTTCAAAAATGATCCCCATCGTTTTGGCCCAGAGCTTCAAAACACGGCCCGTAGGGGGTTAGGACACCCCACCCGCAAAAAAAATGGTTCCTCCATAGTTTTAATATTAACATAAAAAAAAAAATGAACAAACTTCAACAACCAGTTTTTCAACATGTCATGCTGTAAAATGTTTTTTATATTTTTCCCCAGACTTCTGTCACCTACTCCACCCTCCGGCAAAGGTTCCTGGCTCTGGCTTCTGAAAACAGGTTCCCCGACTTCGACTCCAAATCTCTCCAACTCCTAATCGATTGTGTTACAAAGAGAACTTTATAATTTATTTATTTATTCTTCTATATAATTTATATTTTTTTTTTTTTGTTTAAAATATTTATTGTAGCTGTAAGGGTATGATTATATATATATATATATATTGTCATATATATTATATTATATTATATAAATATAATATATATATTATATTATATATATATATTATATATATTATATTATTATATAATATTATATATATTTATATATATATATTTTATAATATATGTATTATATATATATATATATTATATTATATATATATATTATATATATTATATATATTATATAATATATATATATTATATATATATATATATATATCGTATCCGTATGTTTTTAGTATATATATGTAGAGTATTTCAATATAGATATTTTTTATATATTATATTTTCTATATATTTATTTATTTTAATATTAGTATATATTATAATATTTTATATAATTAGTATATATTATATATATTCTTATTATATTATATATTATATATATATATATTAATATATATAATATTTACATTATAAATGAAAAAATATATCATCTGGATATAAATATTTAAATATATTATGTACATATATTTCGTTTGTATTCATATTTGTTTGTATTCATCGTATTTATTAATATTATATTATATAATATTAATTTATATATATATATATATTATATATTATATTATATATAAATAAATATCCTGACAAAAAACAAAACATAAAAAATATGTTATTTATTTATATTTTCTTTATGACATTAAATTATTTTCTTTTATTTATTTTTAATAGAGATTTTTTTTTTAAACTTTTTTTTAAAAAATTTTTATATTTAAATAATTTTAAAATTTTTTTATATAATTTTTTAATTTTTTATTTTTTTAATAAATAAAATTTTTATTTAATTTTTTTTTTTTTATTTTTAATAAAATAATTTTAATTTTTAATTTTATTATTTTTAAAAATATAAAAATTTTAAAAAAAAAAATAAACTTTTAAAATTTTTTAATTCTGAGTTACCAAATAATTTGGTCTCGGAAAAAAATTAAAATTAGCCAGAGATGGAACGTTTTGGTTGGGGATCGAAATGTTTCAAACCTACCGTAAAATTTTTTTTTGGAGAATTATATTATAATTTATTACTGCCTATTGACGTCCACAA
>JABUQX010088796.1:10000-12044 GCA_015478945.1 Trachelipus rathkii
CTTTCCCTTTTGTCTGTTTGTTTCTTTCCTTTTTTTTTTTTTTTCCCCCTTCCCCCCCCTCTTTTTCTTTTTCTCCTTCCTTTTCTTTTTTTTTTCCTTTTCAATTTATTTTTTTGAGTGTGTAAAGTATGCTTCTGTGTGAATAATTTATGTTTAGATGTGAATGTGTTGGAGGATATAGGGGTAAAAGAAAATGGGGATAGAATAGCCTGGGAGTTGGGGGACTTAAGTAAATCCTTTAGATCTTTGAACAAAATCTTTCAAATTTGCAATCTCAATAAATGAAATGAAACAAATAAATAAAAAGTTGGTAAAAGAAAAAGAAAAATAAATTATTCTTTTACGCCGATAAAGTCTCCATTTTTTTTCTTTTCTCTCCGAGGAAAAACGTGGATGTCATTAAAGCAAGACTTCGTTAAGGGAACGGGAAAGGAAAAAAAAGTTAGACTTGAATTCAAACTCTTTGATTCGTCTAAGAAAATCTCTCCGACTCGATTTGAGGAAAGGAAATGTGAAGAGTCGAGTGAGACTTTCGCTTGCTAATCCTTTACTATTTTAAAGTAGATCTCGTGATATGTTTCTGTTATATAGGCAAACTTTTTTACTTTTATATTTTTTTTTACATTTTCTAATATTACATGTGAAAATTAAAAGTAATCTCTTGATATTTTGATGTAATTCTAGTCTTACTTTTTTAACTTTTTCTATTTTTTATTTTAAATTTATTTTGAACTTTTAATTTAATTTCTTAAATTTAATTTCTTATCTTAAACTTTTAACTTAATTTCTTGATAGATAGCTGTTATCATAGTCTTACTTTTATGACTTTTAATTTATTTTCTTGATAGGTTTTGTTATATTATATGTTAACTTTTTTTATTTTTTGATAGTTTTATTATATTACAGGATTACGTTTTTAAACTTTTTATTAACTTTTAATAGGTTTTTGTTATATTATAATCTTACTTTTTTTCCTTATATTATGTGAAATCTTGCTGTAATTATTTGCAAACTTTTAACTTTTACCTATTTTTTTTTTTTAATTTTTGCTTTAATTGCAAGATTTTCCTTTATTCCTTATCTTTAATGACTGGCGAGTTTTAATTGAGTGTTTTTTTTGTAATATATTGCCGTTATTATAGAATTGTTTAAAAAAGAAAAAAAAATCATATTTAGTAATGTTTAAACTAATGTAGGCTTATTTTATTAAACATTTTTTTAGATTTTGCTTATATATATATATATATATATATATATATATATATATATATATATATGTAATATATATATATGTAAAAACAATATATATATATATATATATGTATATATATATATATATATATATCTTTATATACTCTCTCTTTTATATATATAATAATAATATATATATATAATATATATATATATATATATATATAATATATATATGTATATATAATAATAATAATAATATATATATATATATAGATAATATAATGTATGTAATATATATATATATATATATATATATATATATATATATATATATATATATATATATATATATATAATATATAAATATATATATATATATATGTATATATATATATATATAATAATAATAATAATATATAATAATAATAATAATATAATAATAATATATATGTTATAATATATATATATATATATATATATATATATATATATATATATATATATATATATATATATATATATATATATATATATATATATATATATATATATATATATATATATATATATATATATATATATATATATATATAAAATTTTCAACCTATAAAGTTAGTTTATGCGGAATTGAATTATTAAAAAATATTGAAAAAAGTTAAAAAAAAATTTTTTAAAGAAATCAAAGAACATTTTGTAAAGAAATTCTTCTTTAATCAAAAGTTAATATTTGGAAAATATTTACTCAAAGAGGAACAATAAATTCCTTTGATATCAGCTGTAAATATTTTATAAAACTATAATAAATAATGTTAAAGAATGTTTTATAATTAAATAAAGTTTTACATATATA
>JABUQX010088797.1:0-12031 GCA_015478945.1 Trachelipus rathkii
AGAAGAGATTTGCTAAGGATAATGTTGTGATGAGTCAGAGAGGAGATGGAATATAATTTGGGAAAGTTAAAAAAAATCATTTTCAACATTAAGTTGAAAGAAGAGGAAAAGAAAAGAAAAGATTGCCGGAATAGTTGTAGCTAGAAACTAGAAATGAGTTTGTTGGCGAAGGAAAGAATATCCTTTGAAGAATACCCTTGATGTCGAATCATTCACTGAATGATTTGAAATTACCTGGACGAAGATGGGATATGAGCTTAATTTTTGTTAAAGAAAAGCTGTTTTCTTTCTTAATGGGTGCGTGTGTTATGCTAAAGGATAGATATCGAAAGATGAAATTTTAGAATTTAAATCTCGCAACGATTTATTTATTTTCGTGGAATTATTATTTATTTGATTAAATTATTTTTTAAGGATAGCATTTTATTTAAAAACATTTAAGAAATTTATTTTTGAAGATAACATTATACATGGGAAATAAGAAATCAAAGGTAATTACACCTGAAATTTCGAAGCAGTAAGTTATAATAGAGGTTAATTTGTTTCACACGGGGGTATATATTGTTGGTAATGTATCGTTGAGAGACTTCTATTGTTCAAACCATATTTGGAAGTTTGATTTTCAGTAAATCTACGGCAGAATAAGAGTTAAGAAGATATCAGTTGGATAGTATTTTATACAGTTGAAAGACATTTAGTGGAATATTGTTCTTAGGAAGGAAATTTAAATTGTCTTTAATGATTTTAAAGAAACTACTTTTGAGAAAGTTTGATAGATACATGAGAAGAATTATTGGAAGTTATTTTGAAGAAAAAGTTAAAACGTTCTGAAATTACTTGAAGACTTTGAGCTTGACTATAGCAAAATTCAGAGAGCTATTTATTGAATAAGAGTTTTTACAATTGAAGGAAACTGTGTTTTATTTGAAGAATTATTACGAATTAGGAAGAAATTTAAGTGGATCATTTTTTGAGGAATAACTTACACAATCAGAAGGAACCTTCGTGATTATTTATTTGATACAGTACTAACTGATTATGCTGTTTGGAATTAATCATATGACTTGGAAGTGATATAGAATGCAGAAGGCTTTGTAATATTATTGATTGTCTACTGATATCTGTTGAAGTCTTTTATTGACTTGGAAACGATTTTGGAACAAAATAGAACCTTTTTCTGTGAATATTTGGGTTGACTTTTGTATCTTGAAGTAGTGTCTGGGCATTGTGAAGTTTTCCCTAGACAACTAGTTATAATTATGTTTTGTGGATTTAAATAAAGAACTCCGGGATTGTCACGTTTAGTTTATTGGCGGATTGCCAAGATCTTTGTGAACAATATATATATTATACCATATATATATTACGTATATTATATTGTATATATAGTAGATATATATATTATATATAATACTATCTATATATTATAATATATTAGTACTATATATATATATGTAATATACTATATATATATATATATATAGTATATATATATATATATTTATCTATACATATATATATATATAATTCATATAGTGATATATATATACTATATATTATATATATATATATAATTTTATTACTATCTTATTATATATATATATATTAATATATATATATATTATATACATTAATAATTATGGGTCTTCAAATTGCTGTGTATTTGTTGTTATATGTTCTGCTATTGTTTTTAAATGTGTGTCTCATGCAAGGCTGAATATCACAGGTAGCCTTCGAGATTAATTTTTAACGTTTGGCAGCCGTCCAAAGCTATCACATCTGAACTGTTCTAGCGGAGAATAATGTCAGAAGAATGCAGCTGTATAAAAGCACTCAAAGCTAGTTGCTTTGACAATATTGAAATCGAAACACATTAAAAACTTTAGAAAAAATAATATAAGACGTTTATAATACGTTATTTATTCTTGTTTGGTTAATGATTGAATGTATTTTTTTCAGTTTTTTTACTACAACCCTTAAGAAAAGCGTCTTGGCAAACGATACTAGGTTCTATTATTTTTATTTCGCCAGGTTTTGGGGGCAAGCCCTGCCCCCTGCCGTACGACATATATATATATTAATATAATATATATTATAGTATAATAATATATATAGTATATATATATATATATATATATATATATACATAATTATCTATTATAATTTAGTGAAGGGACGATTAATCGGAATCGCTCGGAATCGGAGGAATCGGTTGTTTTTCAGGAATAGGAATCGAGAATCGACAAAATTGTACAGATTTTTTGACCGATTTCTTTGGTATACAATCTGGAAATAATTTTTTATTCGATCTTTATGATATTTCATAAGACATTTGTCCGCGAAGTCCTGCATATGTGATTTTATATTTCAGTTGTCTTCCTTAATTCTATTTTAATGTAAATAAGATGGATGAGCGGCGCGATATTCACGTAGAGACTAAAAGATATGCATGTTAGAATTTTCAGACATTTGGCAATGTGTTTCGTTAGTCCATGTTATGTATTGTTTGATACATTATTACCTGATACTCGTAGTGAGCTGATGAATTGCATTGTAGGACTTGTGGATACAATTAGAGATATTGATATAAATGGCTTACCTTCAAGTTTGCAACGCTTTTTCGACGTATCTCACAACAGAAATCTATGATTGATAGTGAATTTGTCTTTAAATATGTTTGGAAGACATCAATATTTCTGGCTGATAAATATTCGGTTTATAAGTAAGCGATAACCAGCAACTAATATGGCTGTAGGAGTTACATCAAAGCTGGAAATTCACGGCATTACCCTTGCTTTTGTAACACTCTTTGCATACTAGTTCTCAATGGTGCCATATTTTTAAACAAAGAGACGTGAAAAGAAATATTATCCATGTAAATGCAAAATAATTCGTAGGTCATTGTTAATCAGTACGCCTTAAGCTATTGAATAGTAGATGAAGATATATCAAACTAGATTTAATTTACGAAGCGTACATATTTTTCAGGATTACAAATCAGTGTAGACGAGCCAGTATCATAATGCTGACAAAATTTTTGAACAAAGGAACGGCTCTTATTTCATATTGCACGTTTTATTCGTCTAAACTTCTGTGTTCTATAAACTCCCACCTCTGATTGAAAAATTGCAAATATCTTAAACCTTTTGTTTTGATTGTACAATTATCTTGAGCCAAAGGAATCAGATGGCATCGGGTAATAATGCAAACTGAAAGTGATGTTGTAATTTTTTTTGAAGGGTCAGAAAAAGGCTATTTTGGAGGAATTAGTGGGAAACAGACTACAGTATCGGCATTAGGGTGAAAGAATTCCGTAAAAAATTAGATTAGCATTTCCTTTACTGATAATATCTTGTGCTTGCTACTCTATTTGGATGCCGCCGCTTTAACTTAAGCAGGTTCTGAGATGAAGTTATGACAATAAAAGATGTGGAAGATATGTCGGCGACTTAAAAAGAGTGCTCATTATATATTTTCAATAAAAGGTTAAATAAGTTTCCACTACTTTTAACCAGATTTTCAGATTCTTCTATGTTATCAGAGAATTGGGCGTAAAAATGTGATGTACTCGAATGATATATAAAGTTTCTTAACTCAGTGTTTGAAAAGCTTATTTTATCGGATTAAAAGTAAAAACTTTCCTTTAAAAACAGCAAAGAACTCATTCCTAAGAAAGAACACATATATTGAAAAAATTGAAGACGTTATAAAATTAGAAATCCTGATATAAAATTTGAACTTATTAAAACTTCACTAGTGTCAGATTTCCATTAATAATAGTAATACTAGGTCCTATTCAGTATATTTGAATGTCCTTGCTGAAAAATATTTAAGCTCGCCCTTTTCTTCCGGGGAAGTGAAAGACTCTTCAGAGTGGGAGGATCAATTTGTTGTCTCTCTAAAATAATCGATTGCACGAGGAACGGGAAAAATGTTGAGAGAAATTCAGAAACTACAATTTTGAAGATGTCTAAATTTTTACTACGTAAAAGTAATGATAATTTTTGCTTCAAGATTTATTTAGTAAATTAAAGAAGGAAAATTTTTTTTAAAACAAAAATATGGCGAAAATTGTTCATTTTTATTTGGTAAGTCTTTTAGAGTTGGACACTACTTACCGGGACCCGGTTAAACTAAATGTTTGAAAATTGAATGATCATAAGTAATTGTAATCGGAACTTGAATTGGAATCGCGTGATTTTTCATAGTTAAAATCAGAACCGGAATCGGAATCATAAATCAAAATGTTCGGAATCGGAATCAGAGTCAAAAATAAAAATGTTCTGAATAGGAATCGGTGTCAGGATCAGAAATCCGAAAAAGTTCGGAATCGGAATCGTAATCATAAATCCAAAAGTTTGGACCCGGAATTGGAATCATAAATTCAAAAATTTCGGAATCGGAATTAGAAATTCAAAAGTTTTGAATCGGAATCGAATCAGGAATCCAATAACTTCGGAATTGGAATCGGAATCAGAAATCTAAAATTTCTGAATGGGAATCGGAACCATTAAAATCGGAATTGGAGTCAGAAATCCTAAAAGATCGGAATAGGGATCAGAAATCAAAAAGTAAGTAATCGGAATCAGAATCAGAAATGCATAAGTTTCATAATTCTTATTATCTTACAATCATTCTATTTCAAAGGATTGTTTTATCGGAATCGGAATCCGGAATTGCGGAATCAATAAATTTTGATGGGTTGGAATTGGAATCAGACAAAATTTCCAATTTCATTGGTTTAAAAATTAGTCAAATTGGAAAAAGATTCTTTCTCATATGACTTCACTGACTCCTAGGAAAGAATTGTACCCTTCCATTGGGACAAACACCTTCCATTAATCCTCTAAACACTTTCTCTAAGAGTAGTGCTATGCTGCAGAAAAGTCGCCAATGTCTGTCCGTCACGCAAGGTTTCCCGGGTATTATCTTAGTCCAGCGTTGCTGCTGACCCACGGTAACGAAGTAGACCTCTTTTCTCTGTCATGACTTTTCAGGGCATTGGTCGTCCAGTGGGTAACCCGTTGAGTCTTATCCTGCAAGCAATGAGATATGTCCTTTCTGAGAAGATATGTGAGGACCTAATAAACGTCCCTCAGAAGCCCATTCCCTCGTCAATGAAATAAGATTTATATTAATATTTTAATTATTAAATTATAATACAATCATGTATCATGGTGTGAGTTAATTGATTGGACTGATTTCTCAAAATTTTTTTTCCTGCTATTCTGTTCAGAGTTAATACGAAGGTGTGTTTAAATGTGATTGTGTGTGTGTTTTTGCTTTGTGGTGTAAGGGTGTAGGGTGTTGGTAATGGGTATGGGTGTATTACTTACAGTGGGCGACGCATAATAGATACGCATTTGGAGACAGATCTTTTGATGTAAATAGATTGGGATAGAATTCAGAATATATAATTTGAAAAAAGTGTGATAATGAGACATTCAACACGGCAATGAACGTCAATAAGAAACTGATTTAAACTTAGAAATAGAAAATGAATTTTAGTATAATTTTTTATGTATTGTTGTTTACTAAAATTGATTCTCACGCTTAGTAGCTTCTAATTAAAAATATAATATATAGAAGATAGATTTTCTACAGTTTGTTTGAAGAGCGTACTGGTTCAAAAGATTAAACTGCATATATCGCAGCGATTAATACTGATGAAAATAAGAGCGATCAGATAGTATAATGACGTTATTGTATAGTAATCTTACATATTTTTATTAATAAATTTCTTTAAAAAAGTCCTCTATATAAAAAATAAATCAATAGATAAACAAAAAAGAATTACATGTTGAAGGCTACTTTTCAAAGGTTTAAAATCCAATTATCCATAGCGTCTGAAGCCTTAGTGTCTTGTGTTACCGAGCATCTAAATATGTGCGTGTTCTGAATCGAGCAGCCAAAAGATTCATGAATCAAATTCTAACCTTTGCACGAAAAAAATCATTTTGGGGTAAAAAAGTCAGAACAAATAAAGTTCTATTTTAATAACTTGGAACTCATTCAGCTGAATTTTATTTTAAAGCTAAAGTAGACTCTTATATTTTCTAAACAGAAGAATGGGTTTGATTGCACTTTTTCTTATATATATATATAAATATATATATATATATTAAAAATATATAGTAATAGTTAGTTATATATATATATATATACTATATTAATAGTATATATATATTAATATATATATATATATATATTATATATATATATATATATATTATATTATATGATAATATAGTATACTAGTTAATATAAGAACTATATACTGAACTAGTTATATATATGTATATATATATATAGATATATAATATAAAAAAAAAATTATAATAATATAATTAATATATTAGATAATATATAATAGTATATACTAATACTATTAATTATATTGATATTTATGTATGTTAGTCTGCATAAGTATATATATATATTATTATCTATCTATATATCTGCGAGAGGCGACTCTGGCACTCGTGTACTGGTCGTGGCTCAGTCACAGGAGGTTAACATTATGAAGAACATTATCTATTGGTTTGCAAAATTTCATAATGTTACCGCATAGAAATTATTCTTCTGTTTTTTTTGAACAATTAGTACATAAAGTACAATATAAAAGAGTTTAATGCCAAAGATTAAAACGAAAAATATAAGAAGTAACCCTCTATTGAAATACGCGCTTTTAACTGCATTAATGAGAGGCGGCCATCTACTGCTGCATATCTGGTATAGCGGGATCGACGGAGACACGTATCTGCATTTAAGAGCTACCAAAATTGTTTATAATACTACTGTTGTAAATAAAATATTTCCAATTCTATACATGATAAATAATATTTTATAACAATAGTATGTATTGCTTCCAATTACAATGAATTAAAAAATTAAATAAATACTGTAAGAAATAATGAAATGTACCAATAATTACATTCTATTATTGATAATCATTATAATATATTTGTAACTAATTATAATTGTTAACATTTAAGAAAACATTTAGCATAAAAACGATTTTAGCAGGATATCTCCAGTAATATTATTAACTATTATACCGTATGTTGTTATATATTTATATATATATATTATAATTTATGATATAGTATAATAATATATATAAGTATATGTGATATGCTAGTGTGAATCCGGTGAATAGTGATGAGTAACTACGTATCATATATCGCTAAGTATACTATCATATATATATTTCATAATACTAATATACTATATGACTTATTATATATGTAGTAATGATAGTAGTATCAATGATATATGGTATATATGAGTACTAACTGTTTATATGACATAGTAATTATATAGTTTATAATTATGTATAGTATATATATATATATATATTGTGAGACAGGACTATATATTATATACTATATTATATATTATATATACTAGGGCCTCAATATTAAGTATACAGTATAATTATAGTCATATATCATTTATTAATTATTGTACGAATAATATTAGTATCATATATATATAATATAATTAGTAGGTAGTCTATTATAAGTTATATATATGATATATCAGTAGTATCTAATAGATGAATATGGTGAGGTACATACTATAATAGTAGTATTGTATATATATATAGAAAGAGAGAGATGAGAAGAGAGAGAGAGAGAGAGAGAGAGAGAGAGGAGAGAGAGGAGGAGGAGAGAGAGAGAGTAGAGAGAGAGAAGAGGCGGAGCACGAGTAGTATAAAAGTTATCTAGCAGTCGCTCAGTGTGGATGTAAGTATATATGAATTTTTTATGAGGTGTATAGAATATAATACTAGTAAGTGAAGTAGAGTGATAGCTATATATTAGTCGAAAGTAGGGGTAAAAAATGGCCAAAGCATGACATTGAAACTACATAATATTATGTACCTAACATTAAGTTTGATAAATTATTCTTAATATGCTGTACTTCAAACAAATCAGATATATGATCAATAGTACCATCAACTTTACCCGTTCACAGACCTTCTGATTTCTAGACAAGGAATTCATGATAAGTATAGTATATATACGCATAGCTCATATGATATATTAGCCGTATATATAGGTATATAAGTATAAATTAAAAATTGATATAGGTGGTAGACTCTTCAGAAGAAGGGGAACCTAGTGTGCATGCTCTGTGGTAATATATCAATACGTACAACAGCCTACCGAATTGAGATCTGATCGGTGGCGTTGGTTATTGCTACCGTGTATGTGTTTGGTGAGCTGCGATGATGGATACTTATATGGTCACATCGTGCTTGAATCGTTTTTTGGAGCGCTTCAACGTTTTAGGAGCATTAGTAACCTTTTTTGAGCCGCAAAATTTTTACCTCGGCAGTAACCATAGGACTGTTTTTTGGTCCATTGAAGCCCTGTTTATTTTAAGTAACCCGCAAAGTTTATTTAAGTAACTCCAATGGATAATGTGTTGCATGTATGAAGAACATAACAGCCCTCTGAGCAAGAGTGTTTTTAAGAGCCGCAAATTGTATCTTAAGAACAGCAAATTTTTTAAGTTAACAATTTTTAGACCCAATTTTTTTAAGATCGCAAATTTTTCTAAGAACGCCAATGTTTTTGTGTAGATTTATCTATGTTGGCATGCTCTACTGCGTGTGCATACATTCGCTTCTAGCGCAATTGCACTGAAGATAATGGTCCACGACCAGTGTGGCATGTCAGGCCGGTTACGAATAAGGCGCGGTTATAGCGCGCAAACGGTTGGCGGTCAGCAGAGATCCGTTTGTATGACGTATGGTTACACGGGTGCTCCACATTTGAATCACCACTCTTTACTTCTCTTAACGTCAGAGCGTGCTCTCCTCAACGCATTAGAGATTTTTTGTCATGCACCCAGATGGGAGTTGCAAGATGTGTTTTGTAGCTATTCTCGGACTGGCTGAAGATTATTAGTGTTGAGTCTTCCTTTAAGGGTGCTATGAGATCTCTATGTGATGATGGTTCTTGGGATCGCCTTAGTGTGCTCGCCATTAGAGTTAGAGAGAGAGGGCATATTATTAGCGCCTCAAGCCGCCATTTATATGAAGTTACCTTCGCGCTCGAACGGGTGGGCACAGGGAGACACCAGTATTGGGGTTCATTCTGCTACTGTGGTCCACGGATGAGTAGTTCGAGGATATCTGTGACCAGAGGTGATCTACATGCGGCTATACCTCTCTTTTATGGTGCTAGTGGCGTAGAGATGGAGTCGATGATAATTTCGGGACACCCGCGATACGGTAATCTGGCGCTGACCCGCTTGTGGTCGGTCTGGAGATTATGATTTTGGCCGACGGAAATTTTTTTGCTAACACGCTTTTGGGTTTCGCATGGTCATTTTTGGCCCACGTTATTTTTTGGCTACCCTTTGTGGTCTTCCATGGAATATTTTGGCCCACCCTAATTTTCGACCAACTCTTATATGTCGCTTTTGGCCTTGGGTCAAATTGTTGACCCAACCGCCTAATTTTTTTCGACAGCGCTTGTGTCTTCCATGGGTCCATATTTTTTGCCACGGTAAGTTTGTTTTGTCTCGTATGGGCATACTATTAGTATGTGGGCGCCGTTGCATCTAACGGAGCTAGTTTACGTCAGTAAGATACTCTTGTTAATCGTAGGTTGGTCGTTTTGTGTTGGTGGCCGCTGGTCGCGGTCTTAGTTTTTGTAGGCGCATTGATACGTTGGCGTCACTATATTTGCTGCTGAATTTGCTGTTGTGAATTGTAGTATCCAAGGTAGAGTGGCTGCTGTGTCCCTATACGGGACGTGACTGGAGACAGTCTTTCGGAGATCTACATGTTAGTTTGGGCTAGCGCAGTTGAGGAACCGCCTCTATACCATGAGGATCCGCCAAATTTACTTGGGCGGACGCCCACTAGGCTGCTTCAGTAATGTCTGGCTTGGAGGCTACGCTCTTTTAGGGGCTTAGGCCCGGGTGTGTGTTATCGATGTCTTCTAGGGCTCTGCTTCTGTGACTGCCATCATGAGTGTCTTCGACCTTACTTGGAGAGTGGATATATGCGGCGAGATGGGAGATGCTAAAGTTTTGCCGCACGCCAATTGTCTTGCCACACTGTGCGCACCTCGTCACATACTAATGCTCGTTGCCTAACCTTGAAATACGCATGTATGGATCTTATCCTAATTGAACACTACCACGCACAGCCACGCACAGACACAACACGCGAATCTGATACGTGACAGATTTAGTCTTATGCCGTTGGGGGCGATTGCCGACGCGATCTATGCGAAGATGTTTGGTCTGTGTTGAGTCCGTGTATGCATGCTCACGTCTTCCGGCATCCGGTGTTCGAATAAGCGAGCTACGGGACATGGTCGCCGATATATTATCAGAAAGGTGTCTGTTGGAGGCATGCTCGCTGTGGAGTTAGAGCGAATTATTACTGCCCATTTATTCGTCTTTTGAGCCGGGAATTTGTCCACTAGGGCGCGTAACGCGGTGTGACGCGACCAGAGAGCGACGACGCCCCGTGAAAGCCCCACCTTATGAGCATACGATTCACTACTGCAAACCCCTATGGTACCACTGCACCTCATAGATTGAGCGTCTTGCACTATACGATTTTAACTACTTAGTACATGCAACACGTACACAAACACTGACGATAACACTAATCCTTTGGTCTTGTCCATGGGTCAATTATTGACCCCCGGTAGATGGTTTTTGGTCCATTCTAGGGACTTAGCCACCGCCTTATTTGGTGTTTTGATGTCCTCTTTACCGTTGATATAGTGACCCATGATATTATCCGAGCAGCTTATGACAGGTTTATGAAAAGAATACCAATGGGGGTCAGATTTTAGCCATCAGCTATATCTGATGAGGCTTTGATATTATGGGATGTTACCAATCACAGCTAAGGAAGTATCTAGGGGAATGGTTCTATTGTGTTCTCAGTGAGTATTAGATGAGTGCCAGGTGAGTGCCAGGTTAGTGTGTGTCAGGTGAGTGCCAACCGAGTGCAATGAGTGCCAAGTGAGTGCACATGGTGAGTGCCACTAATGTAGTGCCGAAGTGAAGTGCCCACATAGTGCCAAGCTGAGTGCCACTTTTTTCAAGCTTTTCTAGCCTCCCCTGAGCCTGAAATAGCCCTAATATGGTGTCTACCCCTAGGTAATATGGTATGAGGAATCGAATTGGGTGGTATATTACAATATCTGCTAGAATTGCCTGTCTAACCTTATGATTAGTATTTGTTATAACAGCTTATAGAGCACTTACAACTCGCCATAGACCACTACACTAGCCATATTATACACTTTAAACTCACCGGCAACAGGTCACTTACACTTACACTCACACAACTCGAAAAGCTCAATTTTTGGTTGCCTTCATCTTTTTGATGACGTCAATACTGTTGCATTGAAGGTCATCTTTGATACGCGACCGTATAATGTGATGTTCATCCGTTTGGATGACTCATCGTTTGTGTCTACCTGCTAGATCATTAAGATCCGCCACCAGGCCGCGAGTCAACCCCCTCCCCGCAAATGATGGAGGCCCGTGCCGGAAGACGACTCGCACCCCGTAGCTTGCGAGCGCAGGCCGAGAGCATGGGGATATGAATAAATAATTAGTCAGTATAAAGTCAATGTCATTTTTTGATTCTTCATATCTATTAAATCAGCTTTGATCAACAAGGAATATTGTTGTCTGTTTCAAAAAATATATAACTATGAGGGTCGATTCTGCTTCCAATGTTTTGAATTTGGTGCATTACTCTAAACATTATTCTTAATTAAAAAACATTTATTCTGGCGAAACCTTAACGTGTAGACTCATTACAGAGCTATGTAAATTCTGAACAGATATACGTTCTTAATTTACAGTTATTGTTGAGCTTCAAATTACCTTGTTTTTTACTTAATACTTTTTTAATTATAAACATTTTTAAAAATTTGTGAGTAAGCAAGAGACAAAAAACGGTGTATTGAACAGGATAAATAAACATTTTTATTGTTAACTAAACTGTGGCAATTTTTGATTAAAAACATGTACTTTACTT
>JABUQX010088798.1:0-10000 GCA_015478945.1 Trachelipus rathkii
ATAAAATTATATATATAATTTTTATAATATATTATATTTATATATATATTATATTCTATATTTATTATAATATATTTTATATTATATATATATATATTTATTATTAAGTAGTGGAAGGGATTCCGGACCAGAAAGTGAGCGCTTTTTGACTTTTTTTTGGACGGAACTTTGAATTTATCTTTTGGGCATCCTGAATTTTTTTACGTTAATTTTTAAAGTGTCGTTTTTGGGCAACCCGGATTTTTTGAGAACCGGATTTTTGAGAACCCGGATTTTTTGAGATATCGGATTTTTTTTGAGACCGATTTTTTGAGCCGGATTATTTTGAGAACCCAATTTGAGAACCCAATTTTTTCTGGCACACATTTTTTTCGTGCCACCTGTTTTGGCAACTTCGAAGAAGGGTGCGCACAAAAACGGTTGGTCAGCAACAGTTGTACGGTATTGCCCCCCTATTATTCGCCCCTAATTTTTCGAATGGGGTCATTTTTTGCCCGGTAATTTTTGGGCACCCTTTATGGGCTTAGCCCGTTTTTGATGTCTTAACGTTGTTTGACCATGATATTTCCGGCCTGAACTTGCAGATCATGGTTATTTTTGCCACGCCAATTTTTTCCCTACTCGGTGGCCCCGTCAATATTTAGTTCCTAATTGTACGCATGTATGGACCTACCCTAACTTGAACACCCACAGTGCGAGTACGCACACCACACACACTCACACACACCAACACTTACCACTTATACAGACTTCACTATGACATTACTTTACCATAGACGATTCATTTACCTTATCCCACGTGCGGTCGCGCACACACATACAGACCTCTGACGATCGGGTCATTTTTGCACGGTTTTTTATCTTCCTTTAGGGCTAGCCCTTTTTTGCATGTCTTAACGTTGTTTGAACTATGATATGAATATTTCGGACTTGACCTTGCCATATACATGGGTAATTTTGACCCAACGTAACTTGATGGCTTTGATGGTTCTCAATCACCGTAAGAAGTATCTAGTGATGTTTTATTAGTGTTCTATGAGTACCAATGAGTGCCAGTGAGTGCCAGGTGAGTGCCAGTGAGTGCCACTGAGTGCCAATGAGTGCCAAGTTAGTGCCAATGAGTGCAAGTGAGTGCCACATAGTGCAAGTGAGTGCCACATAGTGCAAACTGAGTGCCACTTTTTTCAAGTCTTTCTAGCTCCTGAGCCCGAATAGCCTATTGGTGTATACTAGTTATCAGTATGAGATTCGATTGGTGTATATTAAAACCTGCTAGGATGCTTCCTACTATTAGTTAGTCTTTTTCTAACACTTAATACAACTATGACCTTTTAGCGCTCCTTCCATAGACACTACATTAACCATATACAGCTTACTCACCCCGCACGCAGATGCCTTACATTACTCACATCATCGATAATTTTGAGGCCTCACTTTGAGCTACTTTGATGCCCCGAGCATAAAATGCTCAGCATTGATGCCAACTTTGATGCTCCATGCATATGCTCAGCTTGATGTCACTTTGAGTTCGTCTTTGATTGAAGTTATCTTTGATGAAGCATCTTTGATACCGTCATATATTGATGATTCATTTTGTGAATAATCTTTGATAGGCTCATCTCTACCTCATTAAGAACAGGAGTTAATATTATGCTTCCTAGTTCATAGCTATCCACCAGGCGCCGATGCGCCTCCGGTGCGATCCACGAACGCAGCGCAGCGCCGTGCCGACCGCCGCGCTTCCGCAACGCCGAAACTCCACAGGCGCAATCTTTCCGCGTCCGCCCGCCCGAGCGCCGCAGGCGCATATTTCGCGATACCCGCCCGCGCGTGCTGCCGCAGGCGAATATTCTGCGGGAAGAAAAATATATATCATATGAGTCATTCATTTTTATTTCATACTTAAACATTTCAAAGAATTTCTTTTCTAGTTATTTTTTGTCATTCATGTTTTTTTTAGAACTTAAAATTTTTATTAAAACTTTTAATGGTTTCACTATTTTACTAGTCCACGACAATATATATTAACAACATATTTTATTAACATTATATATTTAACTTCAATACTTTTTACTAATACTATTATAATTTATTAAAATTCTTTATAAAAATTGTATGTAGCAGAACAAAGTGTCTGAATCATACAAAATAATATTTTAAATTTTACTAAATCTGGTCAACGATACTTCATAACACTTAACATTCCACTACCCTTAAAAGACAGACTAACTCAGTAAACTCACAATGAGGTAGATTACACATAAACACCCTAGGGGCAAGGAAGGATTTAGTATGCTTAATTGTTACCTGTCTATTCCCCTATAGCTTATAACTATATGTTTTAACTACCCAGCCTTCCTCACACTCTATCTGCTTTACTTAAATGGCCCAATAATACACCTTCTAGCCTTTACTGCTATTAACATTTCATGCTTTAAACCTGTTTAACTTTCTGCTATCTACCTGCTATTACACCTATCTGCTTTACTGATATTTACTAATTCTGCTTTCCTGTTTTAACTCAAATGCTTCTTATCCACCTGATTTAACATAATCATATTCAGTGATCAACATCATATACCTTAAGCAGTAACATCAGTAAATCATAGAAGTGATCATAATTTACATCAACCTAGGGGATTTCAGATGCTTTTTGTTTTACATAGTTATTTAAACACTGCTATTAAACTAATCTGCAAGCCATCATGGCACGTCCCCCCCACACCTAAAAACACCAACAATGGAACAAGAAAAATGACACACACAACCTGAGAATTTACTGCTGTTAACTCTCTGTTTTACTGTTTTAACTTATGCTTAACTGCTTTAACTCTCTGCTTTACTGCTTTAACTATTTGCTTTACGCTTTAGCTTTCTGCTTTACTGCTTTAACTCATATTATTTTTATTACATTATGTTTTTTTTATTTATGTTTTATACTTTTTATTTTTATTCTTTTTTTCTTTTTTATTCTTTTTATTTTTACATTTTACTTTTATTGTTTATTTGTTTTAAACTTTTTATTTTTATTTTTATTTTCTTTATTTCTTTTTATTATTTACTTTTATTATATTTTTATTTTTATTATTTTTATTATTTACTTAGTTGTTATTTACTATGCCTATTGTTTATTATTAATTTAGAACACACACCCACATACCACAACACTTACACTTTACACTTCACTATGAACTTATAACCATACATTCTTGCACTTACATTACCCTAACAGTTACATTTAACAACTTATACAACAACAATCAAGTTTACTTACGCAGATTTACTTAACTCAACCGATCTTACTTAACTCACACCCGATTTTTCACCACACCCAACACGCACCCCACACAGATTTCTTACACACACAGATTTTAATTACTCAAACAGATTTTTACTTACACTCCACACAGATTTACTTATAACACACATACAGATTTACTTACACACAAGATTTCTTACACACACAGATTTACTTACATTCACACAGATTTACTTACACATCACACACACCACCGCACATCACTTACGACAATACAACACACGCAACTCACTTACAATCCACACCGCCATTCCTACACAATATACTATATTTATATAAACATTTTATTTTTTAATTAAAACAGTAATTTAATATTCCATGTCAATATTAACTAAAATTATTTAAGTTTCTTAAAAAACTTCTATAATAATTCAATCATTATCTTTGAACAAAATTTAATTATTAACTGTTAATACTTTTTTGTTTATAAATTTTATAACTAACAAGTTTTAAAATACTTTTAGTAAAATTTTATGAATTTTATTAAAACATATATTTTACGTACGCTTAAAGCAATAAATCAGAATCAGTAAAGTCAGCCCTAGCACCCTTACCAAGCTATGAGTTTTGTTCTTATTGACTTACTGCTTTCATCATCTTTAGCGATGTAATAAGTATAAAAGATAAGAAATAAAGTTCTTCTCTGCTAACATCACATGTATTTTATTAAAATCATTCTAAGTTTTTATTTTAAAATAACAATTATTCATTCTTTATATTATTCGCTCGATGTTACCTAAAAAGTATTTTTTCAAAAGTTTTTTAAATAATGTTGGATTTCTTATTATGTATTATCTATGTACTGACCACCACCGAGAAACACCAACACCGCACTCGTTATACAGATACGAAACTGACCTTTCTCTGTAAAATGTAATAACTACTTTAGGCCTAATTTAGGATAATCCTTTTGTCCGGGGCGATTTTAGGCCTAATATCAAAATATATTTCAAACTGACCATTTTCTGTAAAATGTGGTGCAATCACTTAGGCCTAAATTTAGGCTTAAATTTAGGATAAACCTTTTTGTCACAGGCATAAGCCTAATATCAGGTCAAAAGGTATTTCCAGTATAGACCAGAATCGAGAATCAATGTTATTATTTTATAAATATATTTCAAACTGAAAAATGCTGGATAGGTCCTTTGATCAGGTAAGAAGGAAATGTTTACCTTTCTTGTGAGTGGACGGAGTAACCCTTATCTCTATATGAGTATGTGATTGGTCGAGAATTATTTTATCGTTTTTTTGGTTTTAAGGTATGAAAAGCATGTTTTTCATATCTGAGCCCCACATCTGATTTGGATGAAAATTATATTTGAGCAGTCGGATGTTTTAGATCCAAACTCATTTTAAATCATACTCGTTTTGGCTGTTAAGCAGTGCACAAGTTCTCTGATTTGTAATAAGTGTTCTATTTTCACTAAGTGTATTCAAGTTTACTACAGTATACTAATACAAGCATTGTCTGGGAAATCAGTCCGGTAGTAGGTTTCATTCTTAATATAAAAGAAAGCATCTGGATTTGAACTTTTTCTCAAGTGTGTAACCAATCACCATGTTATAATACCAAGCGTATTTCGTGACGACATGAATTACTTTGTATATGTAATCCCACTGAAGATCACACTAAAGAGTGGCTTACAGAATACTTTAAACCTAAGCTCAGCTTTAACTGGCCGAAAGTTATTGCTGTGACGAAGAAAACGCAGCGATAAGCAACTTACTCTAACATTTTATAAACATCAAAACAAATAAGTTTGGAAGTTAGATTATGGGTGAGAAATAATGAAACAACCGTAATTTGACTACATATTTGTTATACATTTCAGGCTAGAGCAGATGAAATACTATGCTAGAGGTACGTAGGACGAATGTTTATGCAGAGAAGAAGACATATGTTGGTTTCTATTACGTAGCCGTAATATTAATGTTATACCAAGATATACGCAATAGAAACGCCTGATCGATGATCCTACGCATAGCATCGACCGCTTCAGTTCTATAGACGTACAAAAATTCATTTATCTACTTAGAAAACAATGGCAAGAATGTCTTTATGCAGGTGCGGCAGATGTATTACTATGAATATTGAGCGGAATTACGCTTGTGTTAACTGAAGGTATTCTGAGACACAACTAGTTATAGATAATATATAATGATTGGCTATTGCAAAGATTTAAATGAATTTGAAATATAAATGGCGAAAAGCATATGTGGAAGTGTAATAATATTCTGTATTATATTTAATGTTAACATACTATTAAACTTGTAATTTAATTGTAACACTCTTGTTATATTTAATGTTTCCTTTATATTATATATATTATATATATATATATTTTATATATATAATATATTATTATATATATACTATAATCATATTATATATATATATATATATATAAGTATATATATAATATAATATATATATATATCGTTATATTATATATATTATTATATATATATAATTACTTAAGATAATGATTATTAAATTTCTAATTATATGGTAAGTTTTTATTATCTTATTTTTACTTTCTTAAATATATTTCATTATGTTAAGAGTTTAATTATAACAAACTTGGCTCGGATAATGAAAACATGCTTTTTCATACTTAAACAAAAGCCGATAAATAAATTCTCGACAAATCACATACGAGGTATATAGAGTAAAGGATTAATACGTCACTCCCAGAAAGGTCAACTTTCTTCTAACTGATCAACAGGGATTTACGATCCAGCATGTTTAGTTTGAAATATATTTATTAAAATAATAAATTGATTTCGATTCTTGTATAATAACTGAATTACTTTTGACTGGTATTTAGGCTTATCGCATGTGATATCAAAAGGTATATCTAATTTGGCCTAAATTTAGGCCTAACGAAGTTATTGCAACACATTTTACAGAAAAAGGTCAGTTTGAAATATATTTTGACGTGGTATTGCCTAAATCGCCCCGGGGTACAAAACGGATTATCAAATTTAGGGTAAAGTAGTTATTTCAAACCATTTTACAGAGAGAGTCAGTTTTGTATCTGTAACGAGTGCGGGTTGTTGTGGGTTTTCTCGTGTTGGATTGTCAATTACATAGATAATAATAATGAAAATCCAAATAATTTAAAAAACTTTCAAATATTCTAGTTAACTTTTCCTAGTATCTAAATACACATGAATAATTGTTAATTTTTATAACGTTATAACTATTTTATAAAATACATGTTATGTTAGCAGAGAAGAATTATTTTGTTATTTTTTATACTTATTAGGCTAAAGATGATGTAAGCAGTAAGTAAACAAAGTGGCATATGCTTGGTGTACCGAGGGGGTGCTAGGGCGATTTACTGATTTTTCTGATTTACTGCTTTCAGTAAGCAATATATGATTTACTAAAATTTTCATAATTATCAACTAATGTAATTTTAAAACTTACTAGTTATAAAATTTATAAACAAAGTATTAACAGTTAATAAATTCTTTGTTCAAAGATGATGATTGATTTATTATAGAAGTTTTAAGAAACTTGAAATAATTTTGTTATTTTGAATGAGTTAATATAAATGACTGTTTAATTCAACATAAAAGTGTTTTAATAATTCGTTATTTGTAGTGAATGTGCGTGTGTGGGTGTGTAAGTGAGTGTGCGTGTGTGTGTGGGTGTGTAAGTGGTGCGTGCGTGTGTGTGTGTAAGTAAATCTGTGGTGATGTAAGATAATCTGTGTAGTGAAGTACTGTGTGTGTAAGTAAGATCGTTGTGTGTATACAGTATCTGTGATGTGAAGTGTTAAGTAAATCATGTGTGAGTGTAAGTAAATCTGTGTGTGATTGTAAATTGTGTGATGTGTGTGTGTGTGTGATAGTAATCCCTTGTGTGTAAGTAAATCGTGTGAGTGTAAGTAAATCTGTTAAGTAAATCTGTGTGTGTGTATAAGTGTAATGTAGTGTCTATGGGTAAATGTAAGTGGCATAGTGAATGTGATGTATAAGTGTCATAGTGAATTGTGTATAAGTGTAGTGTGTGTGTGTATGTGTGGTGTGCTGGGTTCTAAATAATATAACTAGGCATGAAAGTAAATAAACTAAGTATAATATAAAAATAATAAAATAAATAATAATAAAAGTAATTAAAAATAAAATAAAAGATAAAAGAATAAAAAAGTATTAAAAAAATGAAAAAATAATAAAAGTCAAATACTAAAATAAACCTAAAAAGAATAAAAAGAATAAAAATAAAAAGTATAAAACAAAATAAAAGAAACTAATGTAATAAAATATTAATTAAAGCAGTAAAGCAGAAGTTAAAGCAGTAAAGCAGATAATTTAAAGCAGTAAAGCAGAGAGTCAAAGCAGTAAAGCAGATAGTAAGCAGTAAACAGAAGAGTTAAAGCAGTAAAAGAAGATAGTTAAAGCATAAAACAGTAAAACAAAGATCTAATCCGTAGGTGTTAGGTAATACATTATTGGATTACGATTTACTGCCTTTAAGGTATGTAATTAATAAATATATGAAGTTAAAGGGCAGTAAAAAGCAGAAAGTTAAAACAGTAAGCAGAAAGTTAAACAGTAAGCAGAAAGTTAAACTGAGTAAAGCGAAAGTTAAGCATAAGAGAAAGCTTAAAGCAGTAAGAGAAAGTTAGCGTAGCAGAAAGTAAGCGTAATACAGAGTTAAAGCAGTAAAACGTAAAACAAAAGCATACTGAATCCCATCCCTAGGTGTTGGTAAACCTCTATTGACTTTACTGATTTACTGCTTTAAGGTATGTAATAGTTAATGTTTTTAGTAAAATGTTCGTACAATTGTATGTAAAAATAAATGAGTTTATTCAGACCATTTGGCTTTTTCTCTAATACAATTTTTAAAAAAATTATAAATTTAAAGTATTAATTAAAAGTATTAAGTAAAAAATGTTATAATATATGTGTTAAATAATAGGTCAGTAATGAGTTACAGTTTTATGTTACGGAAATGTTTTTAATAAATGTTTAAGTATGAAATAATAATGAATCATAGTATATTTGAAAAGAATTCTTTGAATAGTTTACATTATGAATAAAAATGAATGACTCATATTATATATATTTTTTCAATTCCAGCAGGAATATGCGCTGCGGGCGCATCGCGACAGGGGGGTAAGCGGAATATTGCGCCTGCGGGCGCTCGCGGCGGGCGGGTACGCGGAAATATTTGCGCCTGCAGGCGCTCGCGGCGGGCGGAAACGCGGCGGGTCGCACCTGTGGGTTCGTTGATCTTCACGCGGAGGGCGCATGCCGGCGCCCTGGTGGATAGCTATGAACTAGGGAGGCAATTGAATATTAATCTGTTCTTTAATGTAGGGTAGAGATGAGCCACAAAGATGATTTCATCAAGATGAATCATCAATATAGAACGTGGTATCAAAGATGACTTCATCAAAGATGACGTCATCAAAGCTGAGCTTCAAGTTGAGGCATCAATGCTGAGGCATTTATGATGGGAGCATCAAAGTTGGGGCATCAATGCTGAGGCATTTATGCTGGGGCATCAAAGTTGGGGCATCAAGTTGAGGCATTAAAATATCGAGTGTGTGAGTGTAAGTGTAAGTATGCATCTGCGTGGGTGTGAGTGTAAGTGTATAATGGTTTAATGTAGGTGTCTATGGAGAGTGTAAGCGTTATAAGTGTCTATAGTGTGTATAGTGTTACGAAAAAGACTAACTCTAGTAGAGAAGCATGCCTAGCAGGTTGTAATATACACAATCGAATCTCATACCTTATACTAGGGCGAGACACTGATATTATTCATTATTGGGCTATTGGGGTCAGGGGAGGTGAAAGACTTGAAAATAAAAAAAATGGCAATCAGTTGGTGCACTATGTGGCACTCACTGGCCTATGTGGCACTGCACTTGGACTCATTGGCACTTCACTTGGACTCTTGGGCATCATTGGCACTCACCTTGCACTCGCACTGCACTTCACTGGCACTCATTAATAACTCAATAGGAACACTATAGCAATCAGCTAGATACTTCTTACGGGGTGATTGGGAAATCAAGCCATAAAGTTAGCGTGGGTCAAAATTGCCCATGGTATATGGCAAGCGGTCAGTCCGAAAATATGGTCAACAGGTTTTAAGATCAAAAAAGGCTACAGTCCCTGAAGCGGAAGGATAAAATATTACCAGTGGGCAAAAATGCCATGGTATCTGTCAAGGTGTGTATGTGTGTGCGACGCGCAAGTGGTTATAAGTGTAAATGTAAGTGTCTATGGGTAATGTAAGTGTCATAGTGAATGTCTGTATAAGTGTAAGTGTGCTGTGTGTGTGTGTGTGTGATGTGTGTGTGTGCGTCGCGCACGTGTGGTAGGTGTTCAAGTTAGGGTAGGTCCATACATGCGTACAAGTTAGGACGAAATATGTGACGGGTGGGCCAAAATTGACCCACGACGAGTGGGAAAAAAAAATTGGCGTGGGCAAAAAATGACCTCATGGTATATAGCAAGCGTCAAGGCCGATTTATCATGGTCAAACAACGTTTAACGACTCAAAAACGGGCTACCCATAGGCTGCCCAAAAAAATACGGGGCAAAAAATGACCCATGGTACATGGCAAGGTAAAAAAAAAAAAGGGGGGGCGGGGGGGGGGGGGGGGGAGGGGGGAGGGGGGTGAGGGGGGGGGGCGGGGGGGTGGGGGGGGAGGGGGA
>JABUQX010088798.1:15000-29039 GCA_015478945.1 Trachelipus rathkii
TTATGATTATTATGATTATTATATTATTATGATTATTATGATTAATTTATTAATTATTATTATTCATTATTTATTTTATATATTATTTATTATTATCATTTTATTATTAATTATTTTATTATTATTTATTAATTATTTTATTATTATTATTATTTATTATTATTATGATTATTTATTATATTATTATATTATTATTATTATTATTATTCTTATTATTATTATTATTAATATTATTTATTTAATTATTATTATTAATTTATTATTATTTATTATTTTATTATTATTTTATATTATTAAAAGGCATTCCATAAGCAAATATATATCTCAACTTCGTAAACCTTATTAAATCATTAAGTTAACCTCAAAAATTTGACAGTTTGAGAGAGACGTATAATTAACAAAGGTATAAATATAAGGAGACTTCATAGCAAAGCTCAACTATTCCAAAACCGATAAGAGTTAATGTTTTTTTTGATGAACAAACATATGAACTCTTAATTTTATTGCAAACAAACAACAAAAAGAACTGTCTGTTTTTTTTTTTTTTTTGAACAGTTTTTAGGTAAAGAGGAAATTTTTTTTTTTTTCAATTATCCACAAAACTGCTCCTCCAATCTTTTAATTTTCAAGATCATTTAATTTTTTTGACTTATGTGTAATAAATTTAGTTAGAAACACTTATTTGAAATTTGTTTTTTTTTTTATAAAAATTTACAATTCTGAAAAGTAGGCCCCGAAAAATAAAATGGTAATTTAGTTTTCAGCACATAGAAAATGCTTTCTTTGGTTTTAAAAAATGTGCCTATTGAGTTGCTATTGATAAAAGATACAAGATATTATATTGAGGAAACGTTTTTGTTAGGTTTTTTTCTAAAAAACGAAAAGGGAAGAGACATTGGTACGAGGGTCGCAGCATGTAAAAACACACGCGGTTCGTACGGGCATTTAAGGTTGGCAATATGATTTATCGAAAAAGAAAAACTAGTTTTATAAAATGTTAGTAGAGATAGGGTTAAATTCGAAAAACTGTCCGTAGAAAGGAGATAATTTCTTCATAGAAACTTTCATAGCGAACAAATATGAAGAGCTCCGTTTTATTGATATATAACTATTATATATATATAATAATATTACTTAAGTAATATATATTATATATATATATATATATATATATATATATATATATATATATGATTATAATATAATATACTATATAATAATATATATAATATATATACTATAATATTATATATATTATTATATTTATTATAATATATATATATTATATATATTATATCTATAATATATATATATGATTATATATATATATATATATTATATATATATAATATATATATATATATATAATATATATATATATATATATATATATATATATATATTATACTATATATATATATAATACTAGTATAGTATATATATATATATAATATTAATATATAATATATTATATAATATAATATATATATATATATATATATATGCCCTACATATAAATATTATATATATATATATATATCTATAGTTATAGTATATAATATATATATATATATTATATATATATATATAATTATATACTGATATATTATCTTATATATATATTTATATAATAATATATATTATAATATATATATATGATATAATATATATATACTATATTATATATATAATATATTATATATATCTATATATTTATAGTATATATATTACTATATTTATATCTTATATATATATATAATATATAGTATATATATTATATATATATATTATTATATATATATTTATATATATGTATATATTATATATATATATAGGCCTATATATACGTATATATATAGTATATATTATATATATATATATATATATAACTGATATATATTATATAATCGTAATATATATAAATATATAATATATTATATATATATACTATATATATATATATTTATTAATATTATAATATATATATATATATATTATATATTTATATACTATATAATATATTATTATATATAGTAATATATTTATATAATATATATTATAATATATATATATATTATTTATATATATATATATATATATATTATATATATATAGGCATTCCTAAAAAGGAAGTTTACATAAAGTTTCCGTGATTATCGAAAGATCGCACAAACTTTGCTCGTCGCATCCTGCAGTGTGTGACGTGTTAAGCTAACACAAAAACGTCCAATAAAAAGGATTCCCGGAGAGTTTCTCCACGTTGCATTTTTTTTATCAATGTTATTTTTATATGTTAATTTTTTTATAAGTTTTCTTTTTATGTCTTTTTTAAGGGGGTCGAGCCGACGGAGGGACAGAGGGGGGACGAAGTCCCCCCACCGTTCGTCCCCCGCTGAGGCGAAAGAGCGCCTGACTCATTTCTCTATCTTTGCGCAATTTATCTTGTATATTTTCCTTTCGTTAAGAAAAAACAAAACTTATGGCAACCTTAACCATCACTAATCCTACTCGACCAAACTCTAATTGCTGAAAATAATGCGAAACAAAATCGGACATTAAATTCGTTCGTTCGATATATAGTATCGTTTTAACTACCTTTTAAAAGGATAATGTTCGTTATATCTGATCATATATATATATTAATATATTAATATATAATATAATTATATATTATTAATATATACTATATATATATATATATAATTATATATATATATATATATAAAATATTATATATATATATATAATATTATAATATATATATATACTATAATATATATATTATATATATATATATATATATATATGGTTATTCACTGATCTACCCCACGTTGCACGCAAATTTTGAGGAAATTTAAACAGAGAATATAAATTCCCGTTTAGGCTTTTTGGATTTATCCTTATATAATCAAAAAACTAACATTTAAATATGTTTGACTTCAACCATAGTCAATATATTTTCTAATATTCTATATATATATATTATATATGTATATATATATAGATACTAGTATATATATATATTTATATAATATAAAATGATATAATATAATTATATATATATTATATATATATATATATATATAAATATATATATATATTATTCTATTTATTTTGTTGATAAAGCGATGTCAAGAGAAATCTGCAATCGTTATCTAGGAAGCGTTTAGCAATGGATAATCATATAGATCCACTTAGAAAAGACCAAACATGGCATCGTCCTTAGCTATATATTTATCATTTATACGGGGGCTGATGCCGTTTGGGGGGACAGAGAGGGGAGAACGGAAAGTCCCCCCGTCGGTCCACTGCTATAGGCCGAACAGCACCCGAACTACTTTCATCTATGTAGATTTACCCTCGGGGTACTCTTTAGTTAAGCAACTACTTATTTCTTTTAAATAACGAATTTTCCCATTTCCTTTGATCTATTCAAAACTTCGATTCATCACCTTTAAGTTTAGTTAGAGTAGCTATAAACTTACAGGATCAAAAATCGTCATTGCCGAACGGAAGTGGCGCGATCTAGATTTTTGACTTATTGCATTTCTAAAAAGTATTTGTTATTTTTTTTTTTTTTTTAGCAAAACAATCATACGACATCATCTCACATAACATCTCATGTTTTATTATATTGCTTACTTGGCGAAAATCTAATAAAACATATTCGTTTCCTGTTATTTAAAAAATATCGTCAGGTTTCATCTACGAGTTAGCTAGGCACCGGTATGGCTTCAGGCCTAACACTAGCTAACAACAGTCAATAAATTAATATTAAGTTTAAACCGCATATTTTTAAATTCGATGTGGATTCTCAGGACTTGTAAATTCGATGTGAGTTTATAAAGAATGGCGAAAGAAATCTTTTTTTTATAATTATAAAAAAGTAATAATGTCTATGAAGGGAATAAAGTGTAATTTCCTCTAAAGATAAAATTTCGATTAAGATTCCCAATACCCTTTTTTTTTACGGGGTAAGCCTCAAGAGGGAATAGCCCTATATATATATATATTATATATATATATATTATATATATACACTTATATAATATATATATATAATTATATAAATATATATTATATATATATATATATATAATCTATAGTATATATAATAATATATAATTATATGAATAGGCCTACTGTTTTAGCGACTCCGTCAGTATTGATTTTTTTTATAATATTTATCTATATATATATATTATAATATACTATTATATAATATACCTATCCTATAATAATAATAAAAATGACAATAATAATAGCTATATAACTATATATATATAACTATATAGTAATACTATAATATATATATATATATATATTAACTACTATACTTCTAGTATAACCACGGATCCTATACAGTCAACTTTAAGGGGCAGTGACGACATTGATTCAAAAATATATAGCCATGCCAGCTTACCGCTTTAAAAACGACTCGTCAGTTTTAATCTTTTTTTTTTTTTAACTAAAGGAATACTCAAGGTAAAATCCAAGGGCAAGATGAAGATCGGGTATCTCGGAAGCCCTTACAGTGGCGATACCAGACAGGTACGGACTATTTCCCCGTTGTCCCCTCACCCTCCGGGGAGGGTCTCTTATTAGTTATACTCCCTGCGTGTCAGCCGAGGGTTCCCTACCGCCCTTACGCACCCCCGCCTCCTCCCTAACTGGGTATGGAAAATGTCCCCCCCCTCCTCTGTCCCCCGTCGGCGTCGAGCCCCCTAAATATGTACTGAATCGCCTTATTTCTTTTTTTTTAACTTCTTTTATTTTTTTATTTATTTAGCATTTTTGTAAATAACTTATAACGTCTGATTCGATGAAATATGTAATCTGGGTTTTTTGTCTGTAAAAGTTTTCGTAAACTTCTCGGATATTTCATTTTTTTACAAATCTTTTAGTTGATATACAATGTGATTTTAAAATAATTATCTTAACAAATATTTGTCGTAACTTTTGGAAAACAATATCGTCCTGTCTGCAACCAGGCTGAAATTTCATCATCGTTAGTATCACTAATACCGTAAGCAATATGATTAAAATAAAAAAACAAAAAAAACAAAGAAAAAAACTGACGGATTCTTAAAACATAACAGGGCCTATATAATATATATTCATATATATTTATTTATTTATACACTATCATATATATTTAATATATATATATACTATATAATATATCAGAACCCCCATACACCACAATACCCTATCGCCTAAACATATCTCACTCATCACACCATAATAATGATATATATATATATTATAGTATATATAACTAAAATAACCTATATATATAAAACCCGGATATACCATATAACCAACACCAGTACAAAACACATAAGATAAATACACGTGGATGGTAAATACATAGTAATTATATGAGTTATATATATTATATAATCACATACATACAAAAGCAACTATACAAAATAAAAATCAGTATAAAAGCCATGTATCACATATGGTACGAATAATATCAAACGACCATTCAAAAACAAAGCAAAATCCACATCATCCCAATAAATTATCAAACGAATATGCAGATTGAATATCCGACGACATATTCCAATATAAAATCAGACAGTGAAAAACATTACCCCACAGAGATCAACCATATGCAAAATGCTAAATATAATAATAAAAATACATTACAAAGTGCTCACACACCAACTACACCAAAATAAAAATTAAAATAAAAAATAAAAAAAAAAAAAAAAAGAAAAAAAAAAATCATCTATTGTAGAACACTAACAAAGACTCATAAAACTTTTTATACTATAACTTCATGATGTGAGCTTTGATTAGCAATAACCCAAACTACACATAACTAAACTGTAAATAACCTTTTTTAACTCTAAACGTCATAATATACATTCGGTACAATAACATATTTCTTTATTAAATATTTATTTTCTACATAATTTAATTATGTTAAACAACACAAAAATAAATAGAAAAATAAAAGAAACAACGCATAGATGAGCCTAAACACAAAAACAAATCTTCACAAGAGCTTAATAATTTAATTTTAATCGTGATAAGTACATAAAATTTTTAAAAAGAAAAGATTATAGACGTTTGACAGCGTAAAAACAGATTGAGCGAAAATAATCCGAGACCATTGAGCTCCTATTATAATATTACCTATTAATTAAATATCAACAATAAAATATGTATAATCGATATATAAAATAACTAAATATATATATAATTCATTGTCATAAAATACTATATATGCATATAATCAAAATATAAATCATACAATATAAACATATACAATACATTTCATAATAGTAATATATATAACTAATATAAATAAATAGATATATATCTTACAACAAAAACTGACTAAAATAATAAATATTTATATATAATATATATAAATATATATATATATGATATATAATTATATATTAATCTATAACTAATAGTATAGAGTAATATATATAGTATAATGGTTCAGCCTCCCTGAAAGCATCATTGCATGTAACTAATAAACTATAGACAGCGTACTGGGAAATCAAATAACCAGTTTATTTAATCAGGGAACATTTTTATCATCGCATGAAATAAAAAACCAAATAAAAAAATAACGCTTTTTGAAAATTAAAATAGTTAAAAATGTTGAAAAATTGTATGATATTACCGTTTCCTGAGAATACGAAGAAGCTCGAGTAGTTCGAGTGAGCACGCAAAAGTGCCAAAAGTTGAATTTTTTTCTTTTCTAATATTATAAAAGAATATCTCAACGGGTAAACAGAACGGAAATTATAATAAGTCGGGGTTCTCGGTCGTACCGGGGAAAACACGGGTGGGGAATTCGTCCCCCGACTGATCATCACGTCTGTCCCTCCGTCGGCCCTCGAACCCCCTAAAGAGGAAAATAAAAGAAAATAAATAACTTTTGTCTCCAAAGCGTAAAATTAAAATACTGTTTGGCAACTCTTGCTATCATGAAGTAATGCAGGGATTCAAGGTTAATCACACCGTATGCTTGCCACATTTAAGATTATACTAGTATTTAAGGTGTTTTTAATAAACTGAAATTTCACATTAAATTTTTTTATTTTTTTTTTAAGTTCATCGATGAAATTGCTTGTCAAAAATGTTATTATTTTTCCTGTAGCTGTTATATTTTTAAAGTTACATGCATGTGCTTTCGCAGGCTGGACCTAGATATATATAATTATAATATATATATATATTATTAATATTATATTATATATAATATATATATATATCTATATATATATATATATATAGTATATATATATATATATATATATACTATAATATTAGTATATATATATATATATATATATTATAATTCATATATATAATATAATATATATATATAATATATATATTATTATTCATCTCGATTTCAACTCTGCAGAAATTTAATTAAATAATTTGTATAAAATATAAACATAAAGAACAACATATGAAAAGAAATGATTAAAACTATAATGAATAGGTATGTAGAAAATAGAAAATAACAAAGACATGAATTTTTTTACCTTTTCACTTCTGGTAGCAACACTGAAAATAAACTATAACACTGAGGCCAACAAAAGTTATTGCGGCAAAACGAGGTTTTTGCAGAGGGCTCATTTTAAATAATTTAACCTTTGTTGCGCGCCTGATTCCAAAATATGACCTCCGTTTTTCCCTAGATTTGGCTCTAGTTGTTGAGATCACAGGGGTGGTCACAAAATACATTAATAACAGATTTATGTTAGGTTTTGTAACGTTTCACATAAAAAACGGAACGATATATATCAACATTTGTTAATGCAGTAAGCTAAATACAAAAATCTTAATAGGTCAATAACATTCATTCGGTAACAATGAAATCAACCAATTACTGCATTACAATCCGCGTGTTCTCTATCGATTGTCCTTTTCTGTGTGAAATGTCGGACATCCGTTGAAGGCCTCAACAATAGTCTGCCATCATGGTGTGTATCCCCATCTTCACTTGGTATCTTCTCTTTCCATCACCTTAATATCCTTGATTTAACCTCGCCCTTGTTCTCAATTAAACATCTCTAGATTATCGGAAACTCGATCTAAATTGACTATGTAGATAATTGACTTTTATGCTCATATTCAGCTGTTCAATATTTTTGAATGTCTGAAACGCATTTTCTGTCATTTCTATAGCTGGCAGATTTTGGTTGTCCCAAAAAGTTTCTGAAACAACCAGACAAAACTTTTCCAGGCAATGCTTCAATATCAGTCATGGAATTTTATGAAATTGTCATCCTTGATGATTTGGCGAATTTGAGGGCCGCTAAAGATTCCAGCTTTGAGTTTCTCCATACTCAACCCTGGAAAAAATCTGCAAATATATTTGAAACATTCACCATCTTTGTCTAGGGCCCTAACAAACTTCTTTGTCTAACAAATTGCTTCATCAGTTCTAGTTTGATGTGGAGTGGTGGGAAAAATATATTTATGTTCCCCGTCCGACCGTGGTTCGTTAATGATATTTGATGCACCTACATTCATATTTTCCCTAGCAGGCCATACAACTTTTTCCCAGTGGTCTTCTTTAGCCCTACTATCCCACAAGCATATGAACAAGGGTACTTAGTATATCCACTTTTTTCCGCTTTGCTGCCCAAGTAAGATGTTGCCCATCTTCAAATCAACGCATATAGACCACTGGTGTTCATTATGTCTAAGCTTCTGCAAGATCATTCTTATTTTTTCATATTCTTCCTCTTTCAGTTTTTTTGAGTGACCTATTGAATCGATGCAGCATAACTATTGCCAGTTGTCAATGAATACCGACAGCTTCAGCTCTTCGTTAACTCATCCTGCCTTCGGCAAAACAGTCGCGCAGATCTTCTGGATCGCGTTATTGTAGGTACCATTTGGAGTCAGGATTCCAGGGAATGTTCTCTACAGTAATACTAGTCTTCCGATTCTTCAATGAAATTACTGTAAGAAGTCTACCATCTCTTCGTGCGAAAAAGGTTGATTTTTATCATCGGACCTTGCAGACAGTTCTTTTCACGCTTATGTCTAATGATGCTGAAACAGCTCCAGAATCTTGCTTGGAGAGTACTTATACTCTTCGTACTAATTAATTGATCTCTTAGTCTTTCCTGGGAGAACTGGTGTTGTAGAAGTCTATTTCATATTCACGACACTATCTGCACCGCACCAAATCCCTGGATATCTTCTTCATCACACATGGTAGGTCTGGGAGTGTAGTCGAGCACTGGAGTTTACTCAACAATTTCGTTCTTGTAACGGTTTGATACCCTTTCACCATTATCCAAACATAAAATAACAGTCAGCGTGTGTGACTTCTTTGCTTCCGCCATCACCATAGGCATAAAAGCTTTATTTATTCTTGCATCAAAATTTTTAAAACCTTTTCCTTCGTCCATCTTTTTTCACTGACTAGATTTTCGACAATAACCGTTTTAATCAGACCATATGGGGAGCCCACGACTTAAGTCCTCTTGGTATGTCGAGTCTTCATTCCAAGTATGCAGATATCCTCTTGCTTCCAAAGTTGGTATATTTCTTGCTTTGGTTCTCACTGGAATTATTCACACAAGATGTAGCAGGTAATCATTGGGGTTATTCAACGCAGGCTATCTTTCGTGAAGTACTCTGTGTTGTGAAAATAGAAAAAAGATAAAGTATATAAAGGTAAGCCCTTAAAAAGAAATAAAACGATAATACTCTGTATATATCTCAAGTAACTATGCGCCAACTTTGGGAGGAAAAACTAATTCATGTTCTGAAATCAGAATACCCGATATATCTAAAATTAATAAAATACTCCTTGCAGCAAAGAAAAAATTTTTTTTTTTTGGTTTGGCCAGTGTAAAGGTTCTTACAAGTCACATCAAAAATATTATATAAATTATATATATATATATATATAAGTTTTTATTATATATATAATATATAATAATATTATATTATATTATATATTAATATTATTTATATTATAATATATAATATATATTATATATATATTAATTATATATATTTAGTATATATATTCAATATTATATTATATATAATATATATATTTATATATATATTATATATATATATTTATATATATATATATACTTATGTATATAACTTATATACTATATATATATATAATTTATTATTTATTATATATTTAATATTTACTATATTATTATTATACTTATATAATATATTATTATAATATATTATAAATATTATAATTTATGCAAAGTGGGCGTGGCTCTGAAAAAATGAATATTCTATAATATATTCTTAATATATATAAGTATTATTATTAAATATATTATATTATATATATATATATATATTATAATTATATTATATTATAATTATTATATTATTATTATAATATATATATATAATTATATATATATATAATATATCTATATAGGAAAGTGGGCGTGGGTCCAGAAAAAAAATATTGGATACAAGCGGGGGAGCTTTCGTATTTAATTAAAGTAGGAGGTGGGTGGATATTTGAAAGTGTCGATTTGTACATGAGACGCAGAGGGCTATAAAGTTCTTTATTATATAATTGAATACTTATTTCGAATGTTTTCTTTTATTTGAAGAACCCGTGTATATATACTTAATAGTTAATAACGAGAATCAAAATTTGAATAATATAATATATAATATAAGGTATTATATATAATATACTATATACTATATACTATATATATATATTTATTATATATATATATATATATATTATATAATATATATTTAGTAATATATATAATTATTATATAATATATAATAATAATTTATTATACTTATTATTTTATATATATATAGCATATATAAATATTATGTATATCGTATATATACTATTTTAATATATATATATATAATATATATACTATATATATATATATATATATTATTATAATATATTAATATATTAGTTTTAATCTATTATACTATTACCTGTATTATAATATATTATACTAATATATATATAATATGTATATATATCTATATATATATTTATATATATATAGTATATACTATAATATATAAATTATACATAGAGGAATATTGTAAAGAATCATTTACAGAAAAAAAATATCCTGCGATATTTTGTCAAGTGAATAGAAATTACAGGAAAGTTTTAGTTAAAGTTACACTAAAATGGTTATTAATACTATTTTTCGGGTTACGGTGAGCTCCAACCTCTAAAAAGTAATCTTTACTACTTTTTGATAGTAGAATGAAAACTACTACATGTATTAGTTAAAATTACTTTTTGTGTGGTAGTAAAATGAACTTTTGTTTAGTAGTATAAAGGACAATTTAATTTTAACTATTTTTTTCTACTACAACTTGTAGTAGAAAGAGTAGTAGTGAATTTTACTACTTAATTTACTAGTTCGTTAAACTATTACTTAGTTGTTCAATATACTATATCTTTGAGGTTATTTTTTACATAAATGTAATTAAATTTACCATTTCTAGAATTGTTTTTAACCATTTTTTAAGTAATATAGGTTTTTTAGTTAAGCTTAAATCATTATTAATTGTTAATATATATATTTTGAAGGTTATTTTTAACTACATAATGCAAATTGTTTCATTTTATTCTAAAGAATTTAAGAATTTTTTTTTAACCAATTTTTTTTTTACACAAATAGAGTAATGTTTAAGCTTAATTTACTAGTACGTTAAACTATTACTTAGTTGTTCAATATACTATATTTTTAAGCTTATTTTACTTTTTTACTAATTATAATTGTAATTTAAATGTTAAGGAATTGTTTTTACCATTTTTTAAGGTAATTCTTGCGGCATTTACTAGTACTAAGAGAATGGATTTTAGTTGTTCATAGTAAATATTTTTAGTTATTTTTTTACGTAACTACAAATGAATAATAGATTTACCATTTCTAGAGTAAGTATTGCAAAATACTTTCATTACTACTATGAAAGTAAGTTAAAGATACCATTTTTTGATGTTAATTTTTTATCTTTGAAGTTAATCTTACTACAGAAATTTGTAGTATGTACAAAAACTATTTGTAGAATTAACTATTTTTCAAAGTAAATTATTGCGAAATTGTAGTTATGCATATTACAGTCATAGTTTTATTTACTAAAAGTATTTGTAAAATAAACCATTTCTTGAAGTAATTTCTTGTAAATTTTAGTTACTCTTACTACAGGATTTGTATTATATACTAAAACTAGTTGTATAATTAACATTTTTTAAAATTACATTATTGCAATATTTTAGTTATAAATACTACAGAACTAGTAGAATGTAATACAAATATAATATATTTATATTACATTCTACTAGGTCTGTAGTATTCATAACTACAATATTGCAAAAATATACTTTGGAAAAGTGTTAATTATACACATAGTTTTAGTATATACTAAAAATCCTTTGGTAAGATTAACTATACATTTACAAAAAGTGACTTCACGATATGGTATATTTTACATATAGTTATAGTAAATAATACTATGCCTGTTGTATTCACAACTACAATTTTGCAATAATTTACTTTGAAAAATAATTAATCCTACAGGTAGTTATAGAATATACTACAAATTCTGCAGTAAGAGTAAATACAAATTTAAAAACAAATTACATCAAGAAATGTTATGTTTTCATATTATGTAAAACATACCATTCTTTATGTAATAAATTTAAATTTGTAGTTAGTCTTAATACAGGAATAGTAAACGCAAAAATATTTGTACAATTTATTATTTTTACTTGTAAAGTTAGAATGTACAAAATAAATATACTTTCAACATTGTATATTGGTAAATTGGAAGTGTAATTAAGCGTAAAACATTTCTATCAACTGTAGCATAACACACTTTTTAAAGTAATAAATAATGAATAATTACCACTATTGAAGCAACGTCTAAGAGCATAAGAATTTCTATCGTACAGTAGCATTTGCTAATGATTTAAAAGATGGCTATTTGGATGCTGATAATGCATATAAAATTGAGAAACTTATTTCTTCCCTTGATACATATGTAGAAGCCAAACAAATCGCATTAGGTAGCAGGACAGAGTACAAAAGATTTGGGGGTGTTACAAGAGCTGTTGAAATTAATGATACTATGCAGTATTTTAGGTTAACAGATATTTTAAGAAATATATTTAACTCGAATGATGTAATTGAGAAAGTAGAAAAATACAAACTAATTAGGAATGATTTTTGTCGGGATGTCCAGGATGCTAATTATTGCAAAAGCTTTGGAGAAACTAATGACGTTATTTTGTTGTCAATTTATTATGATGACATTGAGATTTGCAATCCTATTGGTTCCCATGCTGGCATTCATAAATTGGCAATGATTTACTTCAATATTTTGGATTTTCCACCGGAGTGTAGATCAACTTTGAATTCAATATTTGTTTGTATAATCTGTAACACCATCGATTTAGATAAATATGGATTTAACACAATTTTAGAGCATCTTGTTTTAGAACTTACAGAGCTATTTCATGTAGGTATTCAGGTGCAAAATAGAAACTTAAAATTCAGAGTTTGGCAGTTCCTTGGAGATAATTTGGGCCTTAATAAGATTCTGGGGTATAATGAATCTTTCAATTCCATATATTTTTGTAGACATTGTACAATGGACAAATACAATACGCAAAAGGCTCCTAAAGCAATTTTATCATTAGCTAGGAAAAAAGCGTTTTTACCATGGGGATAAAAACTGTAAGCATTCTTAATCAGTTGCCATACTTTCATGTAACCGATAACATCGCATTGGATTGGATGCATGACTTCTTAGAGGGCGTTGTTCCTAGAGAAATGATTTTGATACTAAAAGAGTTTATTGTCGGTCGCAAGTTGCTTTCGGTAGAGATATTAAATAATCGTATTCACAGCTTCATTTATTCTGCTTCAGAAATTAGTAGTAAGCCTTCTATGAACGTCTAACTGAATTAAGTGATCTTCAGATATAACGGGCATTATAATGTCAAGAATGTCCAACAGAAAAAGATATAATACCCAGTATTTGTCATTCTCAGG
>JABUQX010088799.1:0-2500 GCA_015478945.1 Trachelipus rathkii
ATCTCTGCCCCTACGCGTATTTTCTAGTACTTTGATCGGGCGGAGGGGCCTTGCGTTCCTTCTACGCTAACTATAATTGGAATGACTACTTTGTCTCTGGTGATGCTTCGACTTCTGCAGATAAGGTGGAAACTGTAATCGTTGATGGGATGAGCAGGTTCATTCCTTTCTTCGACTATAATCTTTCTCCCTCATATCCATGGTTCGATCGTGCTTGGTCTCTGGCCATTCAGGCTAGAGCCAGTGCGTATCGGGAGTGGAAAATTTTTCGTTCTTGTCACCTTGCTAAATTTATCATTCCATCTAGAATCGTTACAGGGATACTTTTGAACGACAAAGCGTTTTCAGTCAAACATAAAGTGGCGCTAAACTCCTGGGTTCTCCTAGCTGACATCTTGCTGGCCTCTTGCCAAAAACATCTCTAACAACTTATGTAAATCTGCCTTTCCTCCTCTTATTCGATCTGATGGTTCTGTTGCTAATTCTCCAACTGAAAAGGCCAATCTCTTTGGCCTCCATATTTCTCCTCTAATCAACCCTGAACGATTCTGGCATTCTTAATCCTCCTTCTACTCTCAGGTGTCCTATCCTTTTGCCTGTGATTACATTTGATCGTGTGCATGGGCTTCTGAAATCTATGAACGTTGGGAAGGCAGGTGGTCCGGACGGCATTCCTCCCCGATTTGAGGGAGTGTGCTTCCGTGCTGGCCCTCCCCATCATTCAACCTATATTCTATAAGTTGTCTCAATGCTAACCTTTCCCTCAGTTTTGGGAAGCACGTTACATGTCTAACCTATGTCCGAAAAAGAAAGCCACTCTATCCTTCTAACTATCGCCTATAGCTCTCACTATTCTATCTAAGATCTTGAAACCCTTCCAACTCTCATTTCTTAGATCTCTGATCTCTTCACTTCTTTCCCTACGCCATTATGGCTTTTGGAGCTCGAGGTCTATTGGCGATATACTTTCCTATGTTACTGATTTATTTTTTTCCGCTCTTAGGAACTACAAGGAAACTTGCGTGGTGGCGCTTGACATATCCAAAGCATTTGACCAAATATGGCATACGCACCAGCTCCAAGCTCCCCCTCCATGAGATTTTCCTCCTCTCTTTGCTTTACTATGTCTAGTTTTCTTCAAATCGCTCAATATCGGCTGTTGTTGATGGGCGACTTCTTCTTTTTTTCTGACAATAGTGGTGTTCCTCAGGGTCTGTCTTATCTTACTTTATTCCTACTTTTTATTAATGATCTTCTCACCTGCACATCTAACTCTATCCACTCATATGCTGATGACTCGACTCTTCATTCTTCAACTCATTTCAATTCTGCTCCCTCTTTTACTTCTAAATTGCTCTCGTCTAATCTTTTCGAATTCTTTCTCGCTGATCTGGATGAATTTCGGGTGGGTCTTCTGAACTTGTGAATAATCAATTCTTAAAAACTCAACCTCCTACTAATTCTCTCTCTCTAAAGACACCTACTAAACTTTCCTATCTCTTTCGACGTTCTCTCGTCTCTCTGTTGACAATATAAACATCCTTGGCCTTAACATAAACAAAAAAATGTCTTGGAAACCTCACATCACAACGATTGCTAGGGCGGCCTCAAAAAAACTGGGAATTCTGTTTAGGCTGCGAGACTTTTTTTACTCTTCTCAGTTGCTCCAACTATCAAAGGATCTCATCGCCCTTGTAAGGAGTACTGCTCTCATATCTGGGTGGGTTCTGGTTTCACTCCGACCTTTTGGATAGGTCGAGTCTAAGGCCAAAAGGCTTATAAAATGTTACTATTCTGTACTTTCCAGTTCACTTGCCCCTCTATCTTTCATTGCAAATATTGTGCTTTATCTTTTTCTATAGGTACCGCAGAATATCAGGTACTCGAGGGAATTAATCACTGCGTCCTCCACCTTTAAATCGCCTCGTACATAGGAGTGCCGTGTCCTGCATATGATTTCGGTGTTGATATTGGTAACTCAAGGCTTATTCGCTGCGGTGCTTCCTTCCTTCCTGCCACCTCTGTTCTGTGAAATTCTCTCCATCTTCTGTGCTTTCCTATTGAATTTAAATCTCCCCCACTTCCAAAGCTCTGTGTCTGTGCTTATCCTGCGTAATTTACGTTAGCTGTTGATCTTCTGAGGCCCTGAACACCCCTCCTAGAATGGATACTCTGCCCGGTGAATGGTGGTAACTGTAAATATTAAATATATATATATATATATATATATAATATAATAATATAAAATTATATTATATTATATATTATATTATTTATATATATATATGTTTATATATATATTATATATATATAATTATTATTATATATATATATATAATATATATATATATATATATATATATTATATATATATATATAATATATATAATTAATATATAATATTAATATATATATAATATATATATATATATATAATAATATATAATATATATATTTATATATAATATATATATGATTATATATAATATGTTTATATATA
>JABUQX010088799.1:7500-10000 GCA_015478945.1 Trachelipus rathkii
GTCCACTTGTTCCCAGCTGCTCACCATCATAACATAACTTAAACCGAGGATCTGTCCTATCAATAACCATGCCCTTACTCTTCTCTACGTTTACTTTCACCATCCTTTACACACCTCCCAAAATTTTCTACCAATCCTCGTCAACTCTCTTCAGATTCACCCACAAAACATATTATATAGGCCTATATATTATATTTATATATATATATAATATTAATATATGATATATATTTATATATATATATATTATATATATATTATATATATATATATATATAATATATATAGGCGTGATGGTGATTCATTGGATTTGGAATGTTGTATAACAACGTTTATGGATGTTATAGTTCCGACTCCCGAGGGGATTGAGGAGGTCATTATTAGTTACCTTTTTATAAGGGTAAGGGAAAAAAGGTAACTGTAAGTATATCATAGGGTAATTAGTTTATTGAGTGTTGTAGGGAAGATATATGTTGTTATTTTGGTCGAAAGAGCGTCGAATGAGTGAAGAACTAATTTTGGGAAGAATAAGGTGCTTTTAGAAGGGTAGAGGATTGTGGATCAAATCTGTACATTGAACAAATGATGGGAAAAAGTGAGGGAGGAGAAATAATAAATTGTACTTTAGGATTTATGATTTGCACAAAGCGTATAATAAGATTAATAGGGAATCTATGGCAAGGTGTTAGTGATGTGGTGTTGTGGTAAGCTTCTGAATAGATATCAAAAAGTATGTATGACGATAGTGAAAAGCGTGTGTAAGAATAAATAGTCGAAAGTGATTATTTTAATATTAATAACGGGAGTGAGACAGGGTTGTGGTATGTCTCCTTGCCAAATCCAATCTGTATATGGATGAGGTTCATGAAGAATAGAGGTCGGTGACAAGGGTAATTAGAATGATGAGAATGGAAAGAGTGGAGGATTCCCTAACTATTATATGAGGATGATTTGGTTTGTGGCGAACCTGAAGAGAGTTTGAGAGGACTAGTAAAGAGATTGTAGGGTGTGTAAAAAGAAGGGTTTGAAAGTAACCGTAGATAAGAGTAAGGTTTGGTTGTGAGTGAGGGAACTCAGTGTGAAGTTATGTTAGAGGTGAGCAGCTGGAAAAAAGTGTCTGAATTTAAAATATTTAGGGTATATGTATGAAAAGGGAGTGGAGATGCACGATCGTAAGTAGGAAAATTGTGATGGCACTAAGATGGCTGGGTGCATTAAAATCGTTGTGGATGTAAAGGGACTAGGTCTTGAGTGCGCTAGGTCTTACATGAGGGTATGTTGTTACCCTGTTAATGTTTAGTAGTGGGACTATGGTCTGGAATAAGAGGTATAGATCTAAATTACAATGTGTCAGATGGACAGTCTTAGTGGCGTGTTAGGTGTGAGAAGAATTGAAAAAAATGAGGAATGAACGTATTAGAGAGTTGTTTGTGTGGAGATTGGGGTAAATGAGAGAATAAATTGAAAGTACGTTGAGATGGTTGGTCATGTGGAAAGGATGGATGACAGACGGTTGGTTAAGCGATGTATAGTGGTAAGTGTTTGGAATCGATCGGATGGGAGACAGAAAAAGTGGAATGAGTCAGAAAAAGAATGCCTGGAAGAGAGAAATGTGAGTTGGCAGAGGCGAGAAGAAAGGTCATAAGGAGTGAATGGTGGGGTTTTTGTGAGGAGGTATGGTTGTAGCCACCTGGGCCAAGGAATGAACCCCACATTGACGAGAGGTCATAGTTGAGGGTCAAATCGCGGTCTCCGTGAAGCTCTAGGTGGATTTTCTGACTGCGAACGAGTTCTCACTAATTGGTATAAAGGGGGCGGTAAGGCTGGGCTTCTTTTCTATTTGCTTCATATTATTCTTATTATTTTATGTTTTTTTTTTAACGGTATACTGTTACACCTTGCATCCAAGTCCGGGAGATAAGATGGGTGGGATGATGTGATGATGATGATGATGATGATGATGATGATGATGATGATGATATATATATATATATATATATATATATATATATATATATATATATATATATATATATATATATATATAATATATATTTATAGTTTTGCAAGTTTTCAACAGTACTTGTATATATGCAAGTTTTCATAAAGTACTTGTACTTGTACTTGTACTTGAACAAATTCTAGAGTACTTGTACTTGAACAATTCTAGAGTACTTGTACTTGTACTTGTACTTGAAAAAATGTACTTGAACCCAACCCTGATATATATATATATATATATATATATATATATATTATATATATATATATATATAATATATATATATATAATATTATATATACATATACAATAATATAAATTTAATATATATATATAAATATATATATATATATATATAAATATATATATATATATATATATATATATATATATATATATATATATATATATATAATATATACCAGTGTTAATTTATGGTGGTGAAACAATGGTGTGGAATAAAAGGTATATATCTAAAGTGGAATTGCTTAGATGGAT
>JABUQX010088799.1:15000-21271 GCA_015478945.1 Trachelipus rathkii
ACTTACCATAGACACTTACACTTACACTTATACACACAATCACTATATCCTATTCACACATACGCACATACACATAGACACACTTACGCTCACCCATAGACATTTACACTCACACACACAATATATTATATACTATATATATATATATATATATATATAATATTATATATATAATATAATATATTATATATATATTTATATATATATATATTTATATTATATATATTATATATATCTTCCTTTCGCGAGGGAATATTGCGCCCTGCGGGCGCACGCGCGGGCGGGTACGCCGGAAATATTGCGCCTGCGGGGACGCGGTGGGCGGGGACGCGGCGCGGACGCCAATTCAGCGGGTGCGGGGTTGGGTGCCTTTGCGGGTGGGGCTCATGCTTAGCCCTGGTGGTTAGCACTTTGACTAGTTAATTATTTATTATCTTATTCTAGTGAAATTAATAATTATTCCTCAATGTAAGTATTTATTATAAATATGATATACACTTTGTAAAAATTAAAACACTTTTAATACAAATCAGATAACTTGTGCATCGCTTAACAGCTAAATTTTTATTATGATTTTAATTAAAATGAGTTTGGGTCTAAAAGATTATAAAACACACATCTGCTCAAATACAAGTTTAAAGAACAGAGTTAATTTTCAAAAGACACGAATAAAATTATTCTCTGACCAATCAAATACGAGGTCATGATTACGAGATAAGGAATTACTTCCGACCAATCCCCCAAAAACAAAAAAAGGGGGGGTTAGAAAAAAAACATTCCCCCCCTTTTTCTACCTGCTTAAAGGATCTTACCGATCCAGCATGTTTTCAGTTTGAAATATATTTAATAAAAAATAATAATAATAACAAGATTATTATTATTTATACTGGAATTTCCTTTTGACCTGGTATTAGGATTAATTTAAACCCGTCTACAAAAAGGCTTATCCTAAATTTAGGCCTAAATTTAGGCCCTACGTAGTTATTTGCACCACATTTTACAGAAAAAGGTCAGTTTGAAATAATATTTTGACTCTGGAATTTAGGCTTTAAATCGCCCGGGAACAAAAGAATTAATCTCTAAATTTAGATCCTAAAGTAGTTTATCTCAATCACATTTTACAGAGAGAAGGGTGCAAGTTTCGTATCTGTAGGGAGTGCGGGTTGTTGTGTTTCTCGTTATGGTTGTCAATGTCATACATAATAATAATAAATAATAATAAAGAAAATACCGAATATTTTAAAAAACTTTTGAAATATTTTTAGTTAACATCGAGCGAATAATATAAATGGTAAGTGAATAATTGTTTATTTTTTAAATAAGAACTTAGAAAGATTTTAAATAAATACATGTTATGTTAGCAGAGAAGAAACTTATTTTGTTTATTTTTATACTTATTACATGGCTAAAGATGATGTTAAAGCAGTAAGTCATAGACAAACGTGGCATGGAGCTTGATGCTAAGAGGGTGCTAAGGTGCTGACCTTACTGATTTACTGATTTGATGCTTTTAGGGTATGTAAAATATATGTTTTAATAAATTTCATAAAATTTAGTAAAAGTTTTTTAAAAACCTTTGATAGTTTAAATTTATAAACAAATAGTATTAACAGTTAATAATAAATTCTTTTGTTCAAAGATAATGATTGATTTATTAATAGAAGTTTTTAAGACACTTTTGATAATTTTTAAGTTTATTGTGAATAGAGTAATATAAATGTAGTGTTTAATTAAAACAAAATGTTTTAGATAAATTATACGTTATGTGTGTAAGTGATGTGTGCGTGGGTGTGTGTGTGTGTGGTGTGTGGTGTGTGTGTGTGTGTGTGTGGTGTGTGTGTGTAAAATCTGTGTGCGAGTGTAAGTAAATCTGTGTGTGTAAGTAATCTGTGTGTGAGGTGTAGTAAATCTGTGTGAGTGTAAGTAAATCCTGTGTGTGAGTGTAATTGTAAATGTAAGTGTTCTATGGATAAATGTAAGTGTCATAGTTGAATGTGTGTTATAGTATCATAGTGAATGGTGTATAACGTGTAAGTGTGTGGTGGGTGTATGTGTGTATTCGGCATGTGTATAAGTGTAAATGTAAGTGTCTATGGGTAATGTAAGTGTCATAGTGAATGTGTGTATAAGTGTCATAGTGGAATGTGTGTATAAGTGGTAGTGTGTGTGTGTGTGTTGTGTGTGTGTGTGTATGTTGTGTGTGTGTGGGTGGGTGTGTGGGTGTGTGTGTGTGTGTGTGTGTGTGTGTGTGTGCTGTGTGTGGTGTGTGTTGTGTGTGTGTTGTGTGTGCGTGTGTAATGTGTGTTCTAATAATAATATACAATAGGCCCTTATAAACTTTATAAAGTATTAAATAATAAAAATCAAAATAAAATAATAGAAAATAATAAAATAATAATAAAAATAATTAAAAATAATAATAAAATAAATAAAAAAGTATTAAAACAAAATAAAAAAACATAATGTTAATAAACATATGTTGAGTTCAAGCAGTAAAACATGTGAGTTAAAGCAGTAAAGCAGAGAGTTAGCAGTAAAGCAGAGATAAAGCAGCAAAAGTCAGAGATTAAAGCAGTAAATGCAGTTGAGTTAAGCAGTAAAGCAGTAAAACAAAAGGCTACTAAGGTGTTAGGTACACCTCTATTGATTTACTGAATTACTGCTTAAGGTATGTAATGTTAATAAATATACTTTACAGAGCAGTAAAGCGGTGAGTTAAAGCAGTAAAACATGAGGTTTAAAGCTAATAAATACATGAGTTAAAGCAGTAAAGCAGTAAACAAAAGCATACTAATCCCCTTGTGTTTAGGTAACACCTCTATTGATTTACTGATTTACTGCTTTAGGTAATGTATGTAATATATATGAGTTAAAGCAGTAAAACATTGAGTTAAGAGTAAACAGAGTTAAAGCCTGTAAAACTCGGAGTTAAAGCAGTAAGCAGTAAAACAAAAGCATACAAATCCCTCTTTGGTGTTAGTAACACCTCTATTGAATTTACTGATTTACTGCTTTAAGGTATGTAATGTTAATAATATATGAGTTAGAGCAGTAAAACATATGAGTTAAAGACAGTAAACATGAGTTAAAGCAGTAAAAACCAGAGTTAAAGCAGTAAAGCAGAAAACAAAGCATACTAATCCTTCCGGCTGTTAGGTTACACCCTCTTATTCCGATTCTACTGTACTTTACATGCTTTAAGCGTATGTAATCGCTTAATGTTTTTCATAAAATTTCGTACAATTGTTGTCAGTAACAATAAAATGTTTATTTATCAAACACTCTGGTTTTTCTTTTTACTTACACTTTTTTCATTTATAAAATTAAAAAGTTTAAGTAAAAAGTATTAAGTAAAATAAATGTTTAATAAATAATGTGCTTAATAATAGTCTGTAATGAGTTACAGTTTTTAGGTTCGTAAAATGTTTTTTTTAATAAAAAATGTTTAATATGAAATGATAAAATGAATGACTCAATAGTATATTTGAAAAGAAATTTCTTGAATAGTTATTAAATGAACGAAAAAAAAAAAAAATGAATGACTTATAGTATATATATTTTTTTCATTCGCGCTGGAATATTGCACCTGCGGGTGCGGGGCCTCGCATCCTTTGCGGGGAGGGGTCTTGCTGCGGCCTGGTGGGCAGCCTTATGATCTAGAGTTAGACAAAAGATGAGTCATCAACAGATGAATCATCAATATAGGTGTCATCAAAGATGACTTGATGAGTCATCAATCCATCAAAGATGAGGCAACAAAATTGCAAGCTCTCGAGTGTGTGAAGTGTAATGTGTAAAGTGCACTGTGCGTGTGAGTGTTAAGTGTATATGGGCTAGTGTAAGTGTCTAGGCGAGTGTAAGTGCTTATAAGTGTTTATAAAAATACTAAACTGATAGTAGGAAGCATTCTTGCAGATTGTAATATACACCAATCGATTCCTCATAACCTTATTACTAGGGTAAGAGACACCCATATAGGGCTTATTCTAGCTTCAGGGGAGGCGACGAAAAGGCTTGAAAAAGTGGCACTCAGTGGGCACTATGTGGCACTCACTTGCACTATGTGGCACTCACTTGGCACTCTTTGGCACTCACTTGGCATTCATTGGCACTCATGGCACTCCCCCTGGCAACTCACTGGCACTCATCTATATCATAGAACACTACTAGAACATCCCTAAATACTTCTTACGGTGATTGGGAACAATCAAAGCCATCATTAGGGTGGTCCAAAATTGACCCATGGTATCTGGCAAGGTCAAGTCCGAAATATCATGGTCAAACAGGTTAAGAGACATCAAAAAAGGGGCTAAGTCCCTAAAGGAAGGACAAAAAAGTACCGTGGCGTCAAAATTTGACCCATGGGAAGACCAAAGGATGGTCCGTGTGTTTTTGTAACGTGAGTATAATGTAAATGTAAGTGCAAGTATCTATGGGTAAGTGTAAGTGTCATAGTGAATGTGTGTATAGTGTAAGTGTGTGTTGTGTGTGTGTGTGTGTGTGTGTGTGTGTGTGTGTGTGTGTGTGTGTGTGTGTGTGTGTGTGTGTGTGTGTGTGTGTGTGTGTGTGTGTGTGTGTGTGTGTGTGTAGGTGTTCAAGTTAGGATAGATCCATACATGCGTTCAAGTTAGGAACGAAATATGTGACGGGTGGGCCACGAGTGGGCAAAAAATTGGCGTGGGCCAAAATTGACCCATGGAAGACCAAAGGATTGGTCGTTGTTTGTTCTTTGTACGTAATGTATAAGTGTAAATGGTAAGTGCAAGTATCTTGGAGAGTGTAAAGTGCTCATAGTGAATGTAATGTTATAAGTTGTTGTGTGGTGTGTGTGATGTGTGTGTGTGTGTGTGTGTGTGTGTGTGTGTGTGTGTGTGTGTGTGTGTGTGCGCTCGCGCGTGTGTGTGTGTGTGTGCGCTCGCGCGTGTATAGATGTGACCGAAATATCATGGTCAAACAAGGTTAAAGACAATCAAAAAATAGGGCTATAGCCCTTAAAGAAAGATCAAAAATTACCGTGGGTCAAAATTGACCCATGAAGGACAAAAAATTAACGTGGGCCAAAATTGACCCATGGAAGACCAAAGGGTTGGTCGAAAATTAGGGTGGGTCAAAATTGACCCATGGAAGACCAAAGGGTTGGTCGAAAATTAGGGTGGGGCAAAATTGACCCATGGAAGACCAAAGGTACTCCAAAAAGTTACCTGTGGGCCCACAATTGACCATGGAAGGGACCAAAGGGTAGCCAAAATTTACCGTGGGCAAAAAAATGACCCATGGAAGATCAAAAGGGTGGTCGAACAATTAGGGTGGGGTACGTGTGACAACGGTTGCCTGACGCATACGTTTGGCGCAAAACCTCTTCTTCGGAAGGGTTGCCAAAATTAGGGTTGCGAAAAATTTAGGGTTGCCGAAAAAATTAAAGGGTTGCCAAAAAATTAGGGTTGCCAAAAAATTAGGGTTGCCAAAAAATTAGGGTTGCCAAAAAATTTGGGTTGCCCAAAAAGGTCAAGGCCCAAAAGGTCGCGGTCAAAAAAGGTCAGGGCAGGTAAAATCAGCGTTGGTCAAAAAGGGGGCGGAGCTAAGCGTGCTCCAATATTCCGCTCCTACTACTAATATCAATTAGCACAATTTTTAAGAGTAGTTAGACTAAGGTAACAACAACTGGTTATTACACTGATATGGATGATGATTAGTGTAATTTATAGAGGTCAGAATCTATATTAACAGAATAATAAATATAATAATAATAATAATTAATAATAATAATTAATAATAATAATAATAATAAATAATAATAATAATATCATTAGTAAGAGCTTTGCCAGTGAGAATCAATAATATAATACTTAATAATATAATATTAATAATAATATAATAATAATAAATAATAATAATAATAATAATAAATAATAATAATAATAAATAATAAATATATATATAGTTTTTGATTTTACGTCGGTTAGAATCGCTGGTTGCTATTTATTGATATTTACTTAGTTAGTTAAATATATTTTTTTAATAGAAAAAAGATTTAATAGAGTTTTTCGGTTTTGATTGTCTTTGTGGCAATTGAAAGTTGTAAAGTTTTATCTGCTTTCCAAATACAAGTTATTAATAATAATTATAAAATAATAATAATAATAATAATAATATGAATATTAATATAATAATAATAAATAAAATAATATATAAATAATAATTAATAATAATAATAATATAATAATAATATAATAATAATAATAATAAAATAATATTAATAGTAATAATAATT
>JABUQX010088800.1:10000-12500 GCA_015478945.1 Trachelipus rathkii
GGCGGGTAGGTAGCTCCTACCCCAAATAATTTATTTAGGTTTTAAAAATTCTCGATAAATAAAATTGTATAGAGTATTCACTAAATTGATTAAAAATTAATTATAATCTTTCACACTCTTTTGAAAGCTATTTCGCATCTTTAAATTAAACCCGACATCACAACTACAATAAATAATAGCGATAAGAATAATTGAATTCATTTTAAGAAATTCTCGCCCTTACTTACTCTAGAGTAAAATTGTTTTACCCCGGGCGGACAAATAAACGTTTCATTGTTACGTCAAACTTATAAGGGAAGCGGGCTAGTCTGTGGCGCTACCTATTAATAATCGAAAAAATTAATCGATCTAATATATATGAATTCTTTCATTCCTCTTCCCTTAGAATAGTACAATAAGTATGGCTTGTGTAGTTTGTTTGAAATTTTCTTGTTATCGAATGGGTTGATTTGTTCTGATTATGAATAATTAATTTTATATAGACACTTTATTTTAAGTGGTATTTAGCGCATATTAGCTATACATGAAAATTAAGTTTGAGGAATATGGCATATTGGAGTAAGTGTAGATTTTTATATTAAAAAAAACTCTTTAAAACTTAATTATTTAAAAAGCGACAAGCTCTTATTTTAAAAAAAACAAAAAATTGATCGGCCTAAGAATTACTCAATTGGAACTGTTGATTTAAAGATTACAGTATTTGGTAATATATAATGTGGAACAAGCCATTTTCATAACAAATAAATAGGTTTTCGTATCTATAATTATTAAAATCATGTTTTCGATGTTTTCGTTAGCTATAATATACTCAAATATATATATATATATACTATATATATATATATATAATATATATATTATATATATATATATATATTATATATATATATATAATATATATATATAATATATATATATATATATACTATTATATCTATATTATATATTATATATAATTATAATATATAAATTATATAATATATATATATTATATATAATATATATATACTATATATATATATATTATATATAATATATATTATATATATATTATATATATATATATAATATATATATAATATATATATGATATATATATAAAAACCTCTGCCTACCTTATATAATATATATTATATATTATATATATAGTATATATATATTATTCATATATATAATATATATATCCTATATAATATATATTATATATAAATATATATATTATATATATTATATAATATTATATAATTATATATTAATACAATTATATTAATATATATATATATATATATATATATATATATATATAATATATATATATATATATATTATATATATAATCATATATTATATATTATAATAGTATATATAATATTATATATATATATATATTTATTATATAATACTATATATATATAATTATATATTATATATAATATATATTATATAATTTATATATATAATATATTATATATATATATACTATTATATATATATATATATACTATTCATATATATATATATTATACTATATTATATATACTATATATATATATATATATACTAATATACTCATATATATATATATATATATATATAACAATATATATATATAAATATATATAGTATATATATATATATCATATATATTTAGCTAATATAATATAATATATATTATATTATATATAATATATATATATTATATTATTTATAATATAATATATTATATATATATATTAGATATAGTAATATATATTATATATATATTTATACTATATAATTATATATAAAATACAGAGGAGTATATGTTGAGTTAAAGAGAAGAGAAGAGAGATGAAGGATGTATTTAGAAAGGGCAAGTTTCATTTGCTCGCTTTGACTGAAACAAAGATAAAAGGAATCAGGGAAAATGTGTGATGTGGTGTGTGAAATGTGATTATGTTGGTGTGGAAAGGAAAGAGAGGGGGAGAGAGGGAATTGCAATTCTGATGAGTGACTTGTGGTATAGAGCTGTAGTAGATTTTGTGTGTGTGAGTACTAGAATTCTAGTGGGTAAATTTAAGTTTGGAAAGGTCAAGGTGTCTGTGGTTGTGACATGTAGCCCATCTGAAGGTAATGTGGAAGAGAGTTCGATTTTCTCTTATAAACTGAATGATGTTTTGGTTGGGATGAGTAGGAACTTCAGATGGATTATGTTGGATGACCTAAATAGTTGGATAGGTGATCAAAAAATTGATGATATTGGGGTATTGGGGTATCAGGATAAAAGGAGAATTTTAACGGGAGGATCCAATATTGGAGTTTTCAGCACTCCATTTTAGCAACGACTTAAAATTGGACATAAAATTCTTAATTTTCAGACAATTTTGATGGAAAAAAATACAAACCGCAACCTTTCCTGACATATAAAACATCATTTTCGGAAGTTTTTATGTGCCTGTAGTCATGGTTTCAGAATTTTCATTTTTTTCAGGACCTATGTTTTTGATATTTTTAAGTATCT
>JABUQX010088801.1:17500-22500 GCA_015478945.1 Trachelipus rathkii
ATTTAGGCTATGATAAAACTTAGTTTTCAAATAGCAAGAGCCCAAAATTATTTAGAAGAAAATTGAAAGTTGAATATGTGACAAATATTCACATCCTTGGTTAATTTCAACCTTTAAAATGCTGAAAAAATATTTCGACAATTTAATAATGAGATAGCGAAAAAAAAAATAAATAAAAAGAGTTGATATCTTTCCAATAACAAAGGATATATAATTTCTTCTCAAGAATATAGAAGGAATGATGCTTTTGAAAGGGCCGAGAAGTGTTGATTTCTTTCTTTCCAAGAACAATTGAGAGATTATGTGTGTCTTGTTAAGAAAAATAGAAAGATGATGTCATTACAATATAAAAGGAGAGATGATGCTTTTCGAAGTACAAGGAGGAGAACTGAGCTGCGTTTCCAGAAGCCCAAGTGCAGCCCGTGTGCAAAATCGACTCGGAAACGCTTCGAATTAAAAAAAATTACATTAACCAATCAGAGAACAGGAAATTTGAGTACCTGGAAACGGCCGAGCGCGCCAGTCGGATCAGCTGACAATTGTAAACAATACTCTTATACTTATTGTATCTATTTTATGAAATGATACGATATATTTAGTATCCTTAATATAAAAGTTAACTAAAATAATAAAAAACTTTTGGCAAGCCATTTCCGACACATGTTTTGTAAAGAAATTTGTTTGTAAACAAAGTATCCTTCCGCAGCCCGCCCGTTTACTAATTCCCGAAATCGAGGATTTAACAACGGGCGCCTGACTGTGACGTTTAAGTGACGTAGTAGTGCGCAAACGGGCGCTGGAAACGATGCATGTGCGCCTGTGTGCCCGACAGGGCTGCAGTCAGGCTTCTGGAAACGCAGCTCTGATGTCTTTCCAAGGACAACGGAATGATATTGTCTTTACAAGAGCATTGGAGAGGTTATCTTTATAATAAAAATGTTATGATATTTTAAAATATCTTTATCAGAAAAAAAAGAGATTTTATGCTTTTCCAAGTAAAATGATGAGTTGAATACTTTATAAGAACAAAAAAGAGATGAGGTCTCTAGAAGAACAAAGGAGATAATGTCGTTATATGAAAAATGGAGAGATGATGTAATAATAAGTAAAAAGGAGAGATTATTTATTTCCAAGAACAAAGGAGAAATGAAGTCTTTTAGAAGATCAAAGGAGAGATTATATATTTAAAAGGTCAAAGTGTGAAGGTGTCTTTCTAAGTCAAAAGGTAAGATGAGGTCTTTATAAGAAAATAGGAGAGGTGATGCCTTTGCAAATTCGTAAAACTTATAATTATAAAACGTATTCATATCGAAGAAAATTTTCAAATGACTTTTACTTTGAAAGTTAATTTATGAATTCTGTAATCATATATTTTAATAACAATTTTCGATTACTGGTATATATATATATATATATATATATATTATATATATATAAAATATTATGTCTATATATAATATATATATATATATATTATATATATATATATATTATATATATATATATATATATATATGTAGTAGTATATAATAATTAAATATATTATTATAAATATTAAATAAATTATAAATTTAAATTTAAATTTTAATTAATATATATATATATATATTATATATATATATATATATATTTATATATATTTATTAGTATATATATATATTATATATATATATATATATAGTATATCCATATATATATATATATATATATTATATATATATATATATAGTAGCTATATATATATAATATATATTATATATATATATATATATTTATATAGTATTATTTATATATATATATATATATTATGATATATATATATATTAAATCTTTGTGGATGTAAAAGGACTAAGTCTTTAGTGTGCTAGGGTTTTACATAAAGGTATGTTGTTACCTGTGTTAATGTATAGGATAAGAGGTATAGAACTAAAGTACAATGTGTTCATAAGGATAATCTTAGGGGCTTGTTAGAGAAGAAATGATAAAATGAGGAAGAATGGTATTAAGAGAGTTGTGTGGTGTGAAGAAGGGGTAAAATGAGAGAATAAATGAAAGTACGTTGAGATGGTTTGGTCATGTGGAAATAATGGATGATAGTCAGTTGGTAAAGCGGATGTATAGTGGTGAGTGTTCTTGGAATCGACTGGCTGGGAGACCAAAGAAAAAGTGGATTGAGTCAGTAAAGGAATGATTGGTGAAGAGAAACGTGAGTTTGGCAGAGGCGAGAAGAAAGGGTCATATAGGATGAATGGCTGGGTTTTGTGGGGGGTATGATTGTGCCCATCCTGGGTCAAGGGATGAACTTTACATTGACGAGATGCCATAGTGAGGATCCGTCGTGGTCCCGTGAAAGTCAAGGGTGGATTTTCCGATTGCGACGAGTTCTCACTAAAAGATATAAAGGCAGTAAGGCTGGAGTTTCTTTTCGACTTGAGTCATTCTTCTACTACTTTTCTGTTTCCGGTGCAAGCTACGCACCTTGCCCCCAGTTATGGGGAGAAAATGTGGGTGGTGATGATGATGATGATGGTGATGACGATTTTATATATTATATATTATATAATATATATATTATTACTATATATAATATATATATATATATACTATATATATATATATATATATTTATATATATATATATATTATATAATATATATATATATATATATATATATAATATATATATAGTATATATATATATATTATACTAGTATTATATATTTGAGTTTCTGAAATTCCCAATCCAACGTAATTCACCATATCTCGCTACAAGTGAATTTCACGTCATCGAAACGTTCGAAGAGGTTTTGGACCACAATGTTGCAAGTCCGACGACGTGAAACAGGCCACGGTCATCGTAAGGGGATTGCTCTACTAGAGGTATCGAAATATTCCAAAAACGCTGGAACGCTTCTATTGCATCCACGGGGACTACGTAGAATAAATGGTGTACTTATATCCCTATTGTGTTTTAAATTTCCCTGCTAAGGAACATTAAGGTGTTCATTTGACTGACCTCTATTATAGTCGGAGCGAAGCATAAGACCAGGTCCAATGCCGTCGTCCGGATTCAGGGTAGCAATAAATTAGAACAATTCCCCTCCTAGTATAGTGCAATGCCCATGAGGTACGATCGCTATATTTATATATATATAATATATATGTATATATTTATATATATATATAGGTATTATATATATATATATATATATATATATAATATATATATATAATATATATATATATATATATATATATATATATATATATAATAATAATAATAATAATAATAATAATAATAATAATAATAATAATAATAATAATAATAATAATAATAATAATAATAATAATAATAATAATAATAATAATAATAATAATAATAATATATAATAACAAGTAATAATATAATAATAATAATAATAATAATTAATTAATAATCTATAATAATAATAATAATAAATGAATAATAATATTAATAATAATAATATAATAATAATAATATAGTAACAAGTCTCGAAAACCTTGAGTCTCCTAGCTTGGATATTCTGTGGCTGAAGATCTTTCTTCCCTCTACTACTATTATCGTGTTTCTGCTACATCTCACCTAATAAAACAGATTTTCCGACTCTTTTTAAATATCTTACCACTTCTCAAGAGACTGCAACTACTTCTCATCCAAATGCCGAGGTGCTCTGCTTATTGAACTTCAACGTACACCACACTGAGTGATTGGGCTCTTCTCCTACTGATAGAGGTGGGAAGGAGGCTAAAACATTCAGTATTCTCAATGATCTGGAGCAGTTAATTAAGGAAGAAACTTACACATTCCAGACCGTCCTAACGAATTCTTGAACATTCTTGACCTATGCTGCACTACTTCTCCTTCTTTCTACAAAGACACGATTCCCCCTGGTATCGGTAATTCTGATCACAATCTTGTGCTCTTAACTATAACTCTTCCTCTCCAGCAGCCCCACCATGTCCTAAATATTTTTCTCGCACTTTAATCGGGCTAATTGGGGGGAATTGAGCCACTTCTTTGCTACCTACCCTTGGTATGAATCCCGTTTTGACACGGAGGATGCTTCTGCGACTGCTGAAAAAGTAGGGGCTGTGATCTCCAAGGAAATAGGCAGGTTCATTCCATCTTCTACTAAATATTTTTCTCCTCAAAATCCGTGGTTCGATGGCATCTGTCCTCGTGCTCCCCATGCAAGATAGAGACAATGCCTATCGGAAATGAAAAAACTTTCCTTCTCTTATCACTCTTGCTAATTTTCGTACAACTTTGAATGGTTGTAGAGATACTTGTCAGGCAAAGTGTGCACTCACCAAAAGGAAGTGCGCTGACGTACTTGGTTCTCCTACTGACAAAAATTTCAGGCCTCTTGCCATAAACATTTCTAATAAGTTCTGTAAATCTGCCTATTCTCCTCTTATTCGCTCTGACAAATCCGTGGTAAAACACATTCTGAAAAGGAAAATTTCTTGGGCACCATTTTTTATTTAATTCCACCCTGAACGATTCTGACAACCCTCCTCCTACTCATTTTTCTCTCAAGTGTCTCATGGATCCGAATATGATTACACATGATCGGGTGCATGAGATCCTGATATTTATGAACGCCAGGAAGGCTAGTGGCCGAAGCGGAATTCCTTCCCGCTCGACTTTACTCTAAATATCTTAAATTTAACACTTTCCCTCAGAGCTGGAAGAGCGCATATGCTTAACCGCTCCCGAAGAGGGGTAACCGCTCTGATCCTTCTGAAACTCTTCTCAACTCTTATCTCCTGGATCATCTGGAGTATCATTTCAATACCAATATGATATTTGACGTCAACTGTTGACATTCTTTTTTATCTCACTAATTTATGGTTTTCTGCCCATAGTGACTATGGAGAGTCGTGTGTGGTGGCGCTTGACATATAGAAATTCTTTGACCAGGTATGGCATGAGTCGCTACTCTCTAAGCTCCCTCCTTTGGGTTTTCTCCTTCTTT
>JABUQX010088801.1:30000-32500 GCA_015478945.1 Trachelipus rathkii
GATAAAAAAGTTATTGCAATGTGGTATAGTAGGTGGAGTGGTAACATTTTTTTTTTTTTTTTTTTTAGTTTCAAAAACCATCACGGGCAGAGCCCTATTCGGGAGGGGTGTTTGCAACACCAAAGTTTCATCCGCAAGCGCAAATTACGCAGATGAGACAGACGCAGGCTTTAAAGTGAGTGAGATTAAATTCAGCAGGGAAACAACAGAATGGAGAGAAATTCCACAGAACCGAGGTGGCAGGAAAGAAAGAAGCAGGACCGCAGCGAACTAGCCTGGAGTTTACCAAGATCCACACAAAACTCGTGGGCAGACACAGCACCCCTTGTGCTACGAGGTGCGTCGTAAAGGTGGTGGTATCACGGGTGGTAAGTTCCCTCGAGTACCTGCCGCTGTGGTAACCTATAGAAAGAGATAAAGTACCAACATGGCGCCGCAAAGAATAGAGGGTCAAGTGAACTGGAAAGTACAGACAGTTTAATAAGCCTTTTTGGGCTTTTGATCGACCCTGTCCAAAAGCCGGGCTGAAACAGAGCCCCCCAGAATTGAAGAAAGTACCCATACAAGGGCGGATGAAGACCCTTGTTCATAGCTGGAGTAACTGAGAAGAAGAAAAAAAGTCTCACAAGTCTAAACAGAACTCCTAGTTTCTTTGAAGCCGCCCTAGCAACCGTTTGTGATGTGTAGGTTCCAAGACAGTTTTTTGTTTATGTTAAGGCCAGGATGTTTATATTGTCACAGGAGGACGAGAGACAGTCGGAAAAGGATATAAGAAAAGTTGAGAAGGTGTTTTTAGAGGGAGATTTGTAGAAGTTGGAGTTTTTAAAAATTGAATTTCACAAGGTTTAGACGACCCCAATCGGAAATTCTATCAGATCAGCGAGAATAGAATCGGAAAAGTTTTACGACGAGAGGCAATTCTAGAAGTAAAAGAAGGAGCAGAATTTGAATGAGTTGAAGAATGAAGGGATCGAGTCATCGGCATAAGAGTGGCTAGAGGTTAGATGTGCAGGTGAGAAGATCATTATGAAAAGTAGGAATAAAGTAGGAGATAAGACGAACCCTGAGGAACACCAACTATTGACACGAAAAGAAGAAGTCGCTCCATCAACCACATCCGATATTGGAGCGACATGAGAAAGCTAGGACATAGTAAAGCAAAGAGAAGGTGGAACCCAAGGAGGGGAGCTTGGAGAGCCAGTGACGCGTGCCATACCCCGGTCCAAATGCTTTGGATATGTCGAGCGCCACCACGCAAGTTGTGCGTGCTTCCAACACTGAGGGAAAGTGCTAGTATTGAGACATAGAGAATATAGTTGAACAAGGGGCGGGGTCAGCACGTTAGCACATTCCCTCAACTCGGAGAGGAATGACATCCGGGCCACCCGCTTTCCTAGCGTTCATGATCTCAGGAGCCCGTGTACCCGATCCAGGGTAATCACAGGTAAGACATAGGACAACCTGAGAGAAGAAGGAGAAGGAGGAAGGAGGAGGAATGCAGAATCGTCCAAGGTTGAGTTGGAGGAAAATAGGAGGCCGGAGAGATTGGCCTTTCAGTTGGAGAGTTAGCAACAGAGCCATCAGATTGAATAAGAGGGGCAAAAGATGATTTACAGAAATTGTTAGAGATGTTTTTGGCAAGAGGCCAGAAAGATTTGTCAGTAGGAGAACCAAGGAGGTTAGCGCACTTTCGTTTGATGAAAGCCCGCTTTGCTCGTCGAAGAGTATCCCTGCAACGATTTCTAGCTGAATAAAAATTAGCTGGAGTGATAGGAGAACGAGAATTTTTCCACTCCCGATACGCGCTGTCTCTAGCCTGAATGGCCAGAGAACAAGCACGATCGAACCATGGATTATGAGGAGAGAAAGATTTAGTCGAAGAAGGAATGAACCTGGTCATCCCATCAACGAATACAGCTACCACTTTAGTGGCAGAAGCCGAAGTGTCACCCGAGACAAAGCAATCATTCCAATTATAGTTAGCGTAGAATCGACGGCAAGGCCCCCCAACCAGCCGATCAAAGTGCCAGAAAAAAAAACGCATAAGACAGGAAGGAGAATGTTTGAAGAGATAGTATTTCATTTGTCCAATATAAGGTGTGGTCAGATTTACCCAATAGGAGCGAAATGGGTGTATTTATAGAGAGAAGGACTAGTGGTGAAACATAGGTCAAGTGTGTTCAAGAATTGGTTGGGACGATAGAGTGGTTGTGGAATAGAAAACAGTGTGTACAACTAAATGGCAATAAGTTATCATGGGAAATAGTGAAGATTGGTGTCCCACAGGGTCAGAGCTGGGGTTACTATTGTTTCCTCATATATATAAGTGATTTAGACCATGGGACTTAAATGCAAGGTTTTTCTAAAGTTTGCAGATGATACCAAAGTGGCCACTTCAGTTTAGGAAAAGTGAAGGATGTATAAAGATTCAAAAATGAATCTTTGATAAACTTCTTGGGGTGGGTCAAGATAAAGTGGCAAAAATGAATTTTTAATAGTA
>JABUQX010088801.1:37500-45000 GCA_015478945.1 Trachelipus rathkii
CGAATTGGACAAGTGAGAGGAAGAATTAAAAGTAGGGAGAGTAAGACAGGAACCCTGAGAACCACCACTATTGACAGAAAGGAGAAGAAGTCGCCCCATCAACAACAGCCGAAATTGAGCGATTTGAAAGAGAACTAAGACATAAGTAAGCAAATAGAGGAGGAAACCAAAGGAGGGGAGCTTGGAGAGGAGTGACGCGTGCCATACCCGGCCAAATGCTTTGGATATGTCAAGCGCCACCAACGCAAGTCTCCCCGTAGTTCCTAAGGGCGGGAAACCACCATAAATCAGTAAGATCGGAAAGTATATCGCCAGTAGACCTCGAGCGCCGCAAGCCGTACTGGCGATCGGAAAGAAGTGAATGAGATTCCAGATGAATATATAATATATATATATATATATATATATATATAATATTATATATATTATATATATATAATATATATATTATATATTATTTATAATATATATATATATATATATATATATATAGTATATTGCAGTTATTGTAAGGGATTAGGGAAGACATATGTTATTATTTTGGTTGAAAGAGTGCCTCGAGTGACTGAAGGACTGAATGGTGAAGAGCAAGGTGCGTTTAGAAGTGGTAAAGGATGTGTGAAATCAAATCTTTACATTGAATTAAAATGATTGGGAAAAATGAGGGCGAAGAAAGAAAACATTGTATTTAAGGGTTTTTAATGGATTGCAACAGGCGTATGATATTGTTAATAGGAAGCTCTATGGCAGGTGTTAGTGATATATGGGTGTGTTGGTGGTAGCTTCTGAATGGAATCAAAAGTAATGTGGTGACAATAAGTGAAGCGTGTAAGAATAAATGGAGTCAAAAGTAATTGTTTTAATATTAATAGGCCGGGAGTAGGCAGGGATGTGATATGTCTCCTTGGTTAATCAATTTGTATATGGATGGTTATGAAAGAATTAGAGGTAGGGTGGCATTGGATTGTCTTAGAATGATGGAGAATTTAAGAGAGTGGAGGGTGCCCTACCTATTATTGCGGATGATTTGGTTTTTTCTGTGTGGCGAATCTGAAGAGAGTTTGAGAGGATCTGTAGAGATTTGGCAGCGTGTGCAAAAGGAGGGGTTTGAAAGTAAACGTAGAAAAGAGTAAGGTTATGGTTGTGAGTGAGGACAGTCCCGTGGTAAGTTATGTTAGAATGATGAGCCACGCCTGAATAAGTTGTCTGAGTTTAAATATTTAGGATATATGTGATGAAATGGAAACGGATGATGCAGAGTGTAGTAGGAATATTGAGAATGGCCGGAAGGTGGTTGGTGCAATTAAATCGTTTGTGGATGGATGTAAAGGGACTAAGTCTTGAGTGTGCTAGGGTCTTACGTGAGGGTATGTTGTTACCTGTGTTAATGTATAGTAGTTTGACTATGGTCTGGAATAAAGAGGTATAGATCTAAGTACAGTGACATTCTATGTAATTACTTGTTATAAAATGAACATTTCATTTTTAAGGGTAAAATCCCCTTAGGGATTCGGTCACCATATAGTGTGGGTGTCTTACCATTTCAGACTCCTCAGGAAATCATCCTTCGTCATTTCAGTACATATGGATTGATGTAACATACATTAGACAGGCCAAAAGCAAGTTTTTCTTCAGGGGCCGCACTCCAGGGGGTGTTCAAACTCCCCGCAGCAATTTGAAACTATCAAATTCGGGATCTATGGGGTCGGAAACATGTAAAATGACACCAATATTGGTATATTAAACGAATGTATGCTTACTCAGCACCGCACAACACTTGGTCTGACTCCGACACCGGGGTAGTGCTCCATCTCCGATTTGTTCTCTTTTCTTCATCCTTTCTCCGTCTTCTTTTATGCACTCTTATGTTTTTTCATTTTATCTTCTTTTTTTTTCTTTTTTCTTTTTGAATGGAGCTCCTTAAAGGGGGTTCCTTAGACATCCTTGAGGATGTTGAAACCCCCAAAATCGGAATCTTAGGTTTCGATAACATAGGAAAAGATAGATACTTACTCGGTCTATTATTCATTCTTCATCCTTTCCCCGTCTTGTCTTTTGCATTCCATATGTCTATCCTTTATTTCTTCTTTTTTCGTAATTCTTTGGGATCCTCATACAATCTTAATTGTTCTGAAACTCTCAAAATCAACATAGGGTAAGATACCTTGCTCGGTCTGTTATACGTTTGTGTACAGGTTTCAAGATTCGGCAACAGCACCGGTGCCGGAGCGGCTCCGTGATCCTCCTAAAGAGTCAACTTAGACTCTAAATCCTTAGCCGAATCATGTCAGCAAGCTTTTCTTTCACCTAGCTAACCCGTATCCAAGTTAGAGTGTTCAGCTAATCTTTTGGATGGGCATAGCTGCATGAAACGGCAGCTACTCAAGGGTGACACAGCTATATGCTCTACGTTTGAATGGGCTCCGAAAATTATTTCACCTTCAAGCAGGAAAGGGACTATTATATATATATATATATATATATATATATATATTATAGTATATATATATATATATATATATATATATATATATATATATATATAAAAAAAATATGTATGTATCTATATATATATAATATATATATATATATATATAGGGTTGTGGAAAAAATTGTTATTTTTAATTTGTTTTTTTTTTTTAAACATTTTTTTAAAACAATTTTTTTTTTTAAATTACTCTTTTTTATGTATATTTAAAATGTTTTAAATAACAGTAGTACAATACCCCTCTTGGCGCTAAATATTGACTTAATACGGATTTTATATATACGGTATATAATAATACGGTAATATATATATATAATAATATATTTATGAATATATATTATAATATATATATAATATATATATATATATATATATATTATAATATATATAATATATATAATATATATATATAATATATATATATATATATATACGTACGTTTTGTTTTCAAGATAAATATATATATATATATATTTGTATATCAAGGGGCGTATATATAGGGTAGGCCGGGTAGGTAGCTCCTACCCAATATTTTTTAGGTTTTAAATAATTGAAATTAAATTGTAAAAGTATACTAAATTATTAAAATTTTATATAAAAGTTAAAAAAAGAAGCTATTTTGCATCATAAATTAAAAGAAAAACAACCACAATAATAATAGCTATAATAATAATTGAATTCATTTAGAAATTCTCGCTCCTACTCTGATCTTAGGAGTAAAATTTTTTGCACCGGGCGGACGAATGACGTCATTTTTTACATCAACTTATAAGGGAGCGGGCTAGTCTGTCCTACCTATAATCGAAAATATATGAAACCTTTCGTTCTCTTCCCGTAAATATGTACGAAATGTGTGGCTTGTGGCAGTTTGTTTGAAATTTTGTATCGAATGTGTCTGATTGTTCTGATATTGAATATTAATTTTATATAACTTTATTTAAGTGGTATTTAGCATTATATACATAAAATAATTGAAATAAATGCATAATGGAGTAAGTGTAAGATTTTATATTAAAGAAAAAACGCTTTAAAAACTTATCTATAAAACCACAGCTTTATTTTAAAAAATGATAGGCCTAAGAAATTACTCAATTGGAATGTGATTTAAAATTAAGATTTGAAAATCGAAGATGCACGTGTATGAGACTTTGGAAGAAAAATAAATAGGTACGCTATTATAAATTATTCAAAATATGTTTTCTAGGGTTTCTTTAGCTATATATAATAATATATATAGTATAATATATATATAATATATATATATATAATATATAATATATATAATATATTAATATATATATATATATATATATATATATATATATTATATGTATTATATATATAACCTGCCTACCCAAGTGTATTCTTCCAGGTACGCCATATATATATAATATTATATATTATATATATATTATATAAATATATATTATATATATATATATATATATATAATATATATATTATATAATATATATAATATATATATATATATATTAATATATATTTAATATTAAATCTTATTTATAAACGAAATATATATGTATTTATATAATATTTTGAATATATATATATATAATATATATATATATATTATATATTATATATATATATATATAAAATAATCAGATCATGTGAAATGTAATAGTTATATGCCCTAGAGCACAAATAAAACTTTACTAAGTACTAAACTCTACTTTATATATTTGGCGATACCTCTTTACCATTTTGCATTTTACTGTATTTTTAATGTTAAATAACCGTAAAAAGACTTGATATATATGAAAAAAAAGGAATTTCAAAAAAAAAAAAATTTCCCTTTGGTTTTTTTTTTGTTTTTGGAAAACGTTTTTTTTTAAAAAAACGAAAACGTTTTTTTTAATCCCAACCATATATATATATAATATATATATAATATATATATATAATATTATTATATATATATATATATATATATATATATATATATATATATATAATATATAATATATATATAATATATTATATAATATATACAGTTGTCACCGCCACTCACCGGCAGAGCCTATTCAAGGAGGGAAGTTGCACGTCAAAAATTCATCTAACGCAAATTACGCAGATGAGCACAGACGCAAGGCTTTAAAGTGAGGGAGATTAGATTGAATAGGAAACATAGAAGATGGAAGAGAGTTCCACAGAACAGATTTTGCTGGAAAGAAGGAAGCAAATCATTGAACTAGTCTGGAGTTACTAATATCAACACAAAACTCATATGCCGACAAAGCACCCCTTGTGCTACGAGGACGTCGTGAAGGTGTGGTACGTGAAGTGGAAGTTCCCTTTAGCACTTGCCACGCACGATACCTGTAGAAAAAGAGATAAAGTACCAACATCGCGCCGCAAATATAGAGATCAAAGTGAACTAGAAAGTACAGGACAGTTTATAAGCCTTTTGGCCTTTGACTCGAACCTATCCAAAAGCCGGTGAAACCAGAGCCCCCTCAGATATGAGAGCAGTCCTCCATACAAGGGCAGATGAGACCCTTGCATAGCTGGAGTAACTGATAAGAGGAAAAAAAGTCTCGCACTTTAAACAGAACTCCCAGTTTCTTTGAGACCGCCCTAGCAGCCGTTGTAATGAGAGGTTTCCAAGACATTTTTTTTGTTTATGTTAAGGCCAAGGATGTTTATATTGTCAACAGGAGAGACGAGAGAACCGTCGAAAGAAATAGGAAAGTTAGAAGGTGTCTTAGAGAGGGAGATTTGTAGAAGTTGGGGTTTTCAAGAATTAAATTTCACAAGGTTGACACGACCCCACCCGGAAATTCTATCCAGATCAGCGAGAATAGAATCGGAAAGATTAAGAAGAGAGGCAATTCTAGAAGTAAAAGGTGGAGTAGAATCGAAATGAGAATGAAGGGACGAGTCATCGGCATATGAGTGGATAGAGTTAGATGTGCAGGTGAGAAGATCATTAATGAAAAACGAGAATAAGGTAGGACATAAGAGAACCCTGAGCGATTTGAAAGAAAGCTAGACATAATTGAGCAAAGAGAATTTGGAAATCCAAAGGAGGCGAGCTTGAAGAACAGCAACGCTTGCCATACCCGGCCAAATGCTTTGGATATGTAAAGCGCCACCACGCAAGTCTCCCCGTAGTTCCTAAGAGCGGAAAACCATATATCTGTTAAATAGGAAAGTATTTTCGCCAGTAGTCCTTGAGCTCCGAAAGCCGTACTGGCTTTCGGAAAGAAAGGAATGAGATTCCAGATGGCATAAGAAGTGACAGTTGAGAAGAGTTTCAAAGATCTTAGATAGAATACAAGCTAGAGCTATAGGGCTATAGCTAGAAGGATCAGAGTGGCTTCCTTTTTTTCGGAATAAGGTGGACATATGCGCGCTTCCAACACTGAGGAAAAGTACTACTATTGAGGCATAGAGAATATATTTGAACGAAAGGTGGGGTCAGCACGGAAGCACACTTCCTCAAAACTCGGGGAGGAATCCCATCCGGGTCACCCACCTTCCTAACGTTCATAAATTTCAGAAGCCCATGCACCCGATTAAATGTAATCACAGGCAAAGGTATAGGACACCTGAGAGGAGAAGGAGGAGAAAGAGGAATGCCAGAATCGTTCAGGATTAAGTTAGAGGAAAATAGGAGTACTAGCAACAGAACCATCTGAGCGAATAAGAGGAGGAAGGATGATTTACAGAAGTTGTTAGAGTTGTTTTTAGCAAGAGGCCAGAAAGATTTGTTAGTAGGAGAAAGAAGAAGGTCAGAGCACTTTTGTTTAATGAAGGCCCGCTTTACTTGTCGAAGAGCATCCCTGCAACGATTTCTAGCTGAATGAAAATTATCGAGAGTGATAGGAGAATGCGAATTTTTCCACACCCGATACGCACTGTCTCTAGCCTGAATGGCCAGAGAACAAGTACGATCGAACCATGGATTTTGAGGAGAAAGAGATTTAGTCGAAGAAGGAATGAATTTGCTCATCACATCAACGATTAAAGCTCAAACTTTATCGGCAGAAGCTGAAGTGTCTTCAGAGTCAAAGCAGTCACTCCAATTATAGTTAGCGTAGAAACAACGCAATGCCCCCCAGTCGGCCCGATCAAAGTGCCAGGAAAAACGCCATAGAGCAGATGGAGTTGTTGGAGAGAAAGTATTAAAATCTTGTGGTACAGATTTACCGAGAGGAGCGAAGGTGGTGTATTATAGAGAGAAGGACTAGTTGTGAAACATAGGTCAAGTGTGTTCAAGAATTGGTTGGGACGATCCGGTATGTGTGTAGGTTCTTTAATTAGTTGCTCCAGATTGTTGAGAATACTGAATAATTCGGCTTCCTCCCCACCTAAATCAGTATGAGAGGAACCTATTCATTCAGTGTTGCGTACATTGAAATCCCCTAAATAGAGGACCTCAGTATCTGGATGAGAAGATATAACAGGCTCGTGAGATGTAGTAAGGTAATCAAAAAAGGCGTGAAAATCTGTTTCTGTTTAGGAGAACATGTAGCAGAGAGCACAAATTATCTGTACGTTTGAAGGAAGAAAGAATTTTAAGCCACACAACATCGAAGTTAGAAGATTCAAGATTCTCGAGACGTGTTATAGAAGTGTTTATGTTTACATAGGCACATACTCCACCCTTTAGACCGAAGTTATAAAATAAGTTATAGTTGCATATATTAAACGAGTTAGAGGATGAATTCTTAGCCATCTGGGTCTCAGACAAGAGCAAACGATTATATAATAATAATAATAATAATAATAATAATAATAATAATAATAATAATAATAATAATAATAATAATAATAATAATAATAATAATAATAATAATAATAATAATAATAATAATAATAATAATAATAATAATAATAATAAATAATAATAATAATAATAATAATAATAATATAATAATAAATAATCATAATAATAATAATAATAATATAATAATAATAATAATAATAATAATATAATAATAATATAATAATAATAATAATAATAATAATAATAATAATAACAATAA
>JABUQX010088802.1:0-17583 GCA_015478945.1 Trachelipus rathkii
CCACATTTCGCATAATTAATGCAGTGACCTCTACTTATTTCCGTTTGGTTTCATCGCTCAGTGGCGGGACGTTTGGTTAATTTTGTATAGGTATAGATAAAAGATTAGATTAAGTTAGTCGATTTTTGTGTGCATAACAATGGTGGTATATGTATTTGTCAATTGCTTAATCACCTACCTATATTCCTTAAGTTCCAGAGGTTATGTTTATGTTAGATTTATATGTTAAAAACTTTGGGTATCAGACAGAGTAATACTGGTTTATCGAAAGTAGCTCGTGGGCGGCGGCGTGGTTTAGTATATTAAAAGAATACATCCTAACCTTTTTTTGGTGTTATTTTAGTCGAAATTGATTACTCGAAATATGACATTAGCCATGTCATTAGATCAAAAGGTATAAGCAGGAATGGGGTAGGATGGGCGAGCGCGGGACGGGTGGTTTTTTTTGATTCACTACATCGCGATATCTACCACACTGTGACGCTATCATACCGATAACATATTGCTTATAAATTCATTGTAATTCCTCGTGGTGAATGTATGTACGAACATTATGGTGTTACTCGCTCGAAATGATTATTCAAAGTAAACTTATTCTATAATAAATGGTTATGTTACTCGAGCGGAAGGGAACGAGGATTTTTACGAGAGAGATTTTTGATATTAAGTGTATAATTAAGAGACAACAGTCTCTGACTCAAGCTTACGAGCTGCAGTCTCGTTAGTAATACAAGTATACATTCAGACATGGTTAAAGTCGATGATTAAAATTTTTGTTAGTATTAATGTGTAATCCACCACCGTAAATAGATTAACGTTAATATGTTAGAGAGATATGCTTAAAAAGTGGAAATAGGTTACGTTTTTGTACGCAATGGTAAGTTCCCACTACTCTATCTTGGGTAGTTAGTACTCGTGTATGAGAACTTATGGATAGGTGTTAAGGTATATGTTTTTTGTATTATATTCTAAGCACACTATAAGAGAGACAGTTAGTTGGATATGTTAAAAGCATTTTAGGGTATTAGAGTCACGATTTTACATTAGGCAGAAATAGTCTCAGAGCGTAGGGATGGTAGTGACCACATATTTTAATATTGAGTTATTAAATTATGTTGCATGAACTCCTAATTGACTATTCATATATGAAAAATAATGGTGAAACATTGTTTTGTTAAGAAATCTGCATTAGAATACTCTGCTATGAGTTCATAGTATTGATATGTCAAATATAATCAGAAAGGTAAGAATATTATAAAGATTAGAATAATCAGTTTTAGTTTTGAGTACATCGCTCTCGTTGTTTTAAAGCACCTGGAAACTCGAAATGTGACGGTTAATTCAAATAGTGTTATGTAAAAATATAGAATGATATGTTAGAGATATGCTTGAAAAAAGTGTGAACAGGTTAACGTTTTGTATGCTGTGCTAGGTACTTTTAGTGGTTGTTAAGTGTTGAACTATGTAGTTTAATTAGTTAGTGTAAGTTTATAAACATGGTGTGTAAGGTGTGTTAGTTTTTGTCATGTGCCATTATATTCTTAAAGTTTTTCTGGTGTAATTGCCTATGTTATTATTAATGTGAAAACTAAGTTACGTCCGTTAGCATATATTCCGTTGGTTAGTCATGTAAAGAAGCTTATTTTTGTACTTAGTTTAAAAATAAGCCGTTAATGGTATCGATTAGTGACCTGAACTCATCACAGAAATAATAAAGCGTAGAAGAATCAAAAAGGACATGGACATGCGAATGGGTAGGGAGGGGGACAGAGGAGGGGACGGGGTTGAGTTTAGATTATATAGAGAGTCCTACGACTCGGCTTAATTATCGGTAACGACGCCGCAAGAATAGTGCCAGAAGTCCCTAGAGTAGTCACTAATATCTTTTGATCTTCCATTACAAAAAACACGCCTTTATTTATTTTTTCTGTTGTAGTATTGTCAGTGATTACCGCTCCCACAGAACCAAAGTGATTTATTTGAGTATCACGACGTAATTTATTCCCATGGGCTCTTTGTTTTGTTTGTCTTTGCTGCACCCGAAGTCGAGACCGCCCGAGGCTAGTGAGTCGACTACATAGTTTCCTCGAGAGAAAGAACGGATGAGCAATGATCATTACAAACTCCACGAAAAACAGAAAGGAATTAATTAGAGGAGTGACCGAACAGAGCTGAAAGAACAACCGACGTTTGGCTTTTCCCCCCTCCCCTCGAATGCCGCGAGGGTTTATCGTGACCACTGGTCATCGAGAACCTGTCGCTGGGGTGAGACAGACTTCTACGCGCATAATTTTGCCCTAATTGCCTGGGTATGCCAAGCTTGATCATAAAAGGGGAAGAGCAGCCAGGTGCAGAGATGCCTCATATTGGGAAAGCCGCTCGCGTTCCGGAGAAAACCAAATGTTCGTTCCATCAACAGTAAAGTCGATAATGAAATGAGCAGGCCATGGAAGGGACCAGAAACCAGAGCAATAACTGACGTGACAGGTCGAGGGTCCCAGGCGACCTTGCCACGAAGAAGAAAGAATGGATACAAATGCCCTCCGGTGAAAAAAGGAACACAAGTGAGTCCTATGTGGCAGAAGGGCCAGCGAAGAGAACTCTGACCTGAGCGAAGAAGAAGAAGTAAGATGGAGAAGATCAAGTCCCTAGAAAGAGGCCCTTCCCTTCCACTTCACCGAAGAAAAATCAGGAAAGAGAAATATTTTCTGGATAGGGGCAAAGACTGGAAATACAGTAAAAAAGGTAAAAATTATAGAAAGATATTATGATAAGTGGGTATTTAGAGTGAGGAAAGATATAAAAAGTTGCCTCAAACGATTTTTGTTTTAGGAAAGGGTGAAAAGTACGCCATACAAACTGGGACACCATTTCCGTATATTCGTATGTGCTATCTTACTCTCCCTCAACGTTAGGATAAGTAGTTTAAGGAAGGGGCCTCGGAGCCGTGTGTCTTATTAGATGTTTGTGAGGAGTAGTATAGAAGGCTCCTTGCGTAACAGCCAAGCGGTTAAAGAGTTAGATAAAAAAAGAATACAATAGGTACTGCTTGTAATCAACCAACCTGGTGGTGCATATGGGGTCGATAATTAACCCAACATAAGTTAAGAGGAGAGGTGCAGCCTCGGTACTCTCCGCATGCACGAGAATATTCACCTTCACTACACTTTTCCAAGTGAGCGAGGTACAGGGAGAACCCAGTTGGTCCATATTGTTGGGGAACAATATCTTATCTAATTATCCCATCACGGTTTGAATATGTTTTCTTCGTTTTTCAAAAAATATGTCTATTCGCCATCGAGGGAAAAAGAGATAGATTATATTCCGAGTACATTCTGCCAAATTACGGACGGTATTGCTATATTAGTCCGAAGTGAAAAGAAAGAGCGGGAGCCTATAGACAAATAAAAGAACTCCCCTCTAATGCCACAGAGAAAATCGCACCCAAGCCATCAGGGCCTAAAGGGGGAAAAAATTTGCGAGAGATGATGTTTCTCTAGATTCATATTTCTGTTAGTATTTAATTGGAAGATGTTGAATTGTAGTGGGAGGTTCGGATTTTGTTGTTATATTTTCTTGTTTTATTTCGTTGAGTTTTGGTTGTTCCGCGGAGGAGGATGGCTATTGATGAGGGCGTGCTTTCCTTCATGTTCCACTGCCACAAGTTGCCTCAATATTTCTTCACCTTGTGGTGGGACACTACCGTTGCAGACGGCGGTTGGGGATTTGGCACTGGAGAAGGGCTGTGCCTTTCCCTTTGCAAAATAGTGTAAGGGGACCGGGCGCCACAATGTGCTGGTCCCGAACCGGGGACCCTGGGAAAAAAAAACCCCTAGGTTTGTTCCGCCTTTCCTTGTGGGAAAGTATTATCGTCTCGCAACATACTGAACTGGTTTGTTTACAGCATTGTTTGGCTAAACACAATTGCTTCTTATAAAGTGTAAGACTATTTTCACGATCGCGTAACAGATGATTAGTAATAGCGTGAGCAACCAATATTTTATTTTCCTCCATACGAGGGGACACCTGATGGGCGGTGTGAGGGGAGTAGGACTCCTTTCTTGGGTAGAGGGGGTCGTCTTTTATTATGTTCAGTTAAGCTCCGCAGTCTCGAGCGTTTACCAGGCACATGTGTTCGCGTCTCGGACGTAACAACTAGTATCCCCTGTCCATTGCGAGTATATATGGAGAAGCGCAGAGCACCTTCTGTGGGCAGTATTTCAAGTCTCCAACCTCTCGGGTCGGTGTTTCGCTCGGAATCGGGTTATAGTTAGCATTTTGCAAACGAAGGAAAAGCGAATAGATTACAAAGAAATTTGTCAGTGATGGGTAACTAAGAACTAAAGATTGAGGTGGTTGGTGTTCACCCATGCTATTATAGGCCAACGAACGCCTCTACCGGGTAAGGGACCATAGCTAGAGGTGTCCCTCTCTGTTACCGAGAAGTTGCTGTCATTGGCGTTCTTTACGCGGTCAGCCGCGGTCTGGGGACTGTTGTCGCTCGACTATGTAGTTGGCCCCCAGGATTTAAGATCGAAACGTTGTGATTGAGAAAAGTGAGTGGGGTAATATTTCTCTTGTTCGAATTGCGGAGGGGTGTCACACAAGTGTGTTGAGGTTAGAGGGCTGCGGCGCTTCGTACGAAACTCCGGTATGACACTATAGGTTGAGGATGTAAGGATACGAGAGACCCCATTGCCTACCACCAGGTTGGTTTCTTACGGAGCGAGGCTAAACCTTCCTTGCCAAGTTACCTCCTTCATCATCTCCCATAGCGCCAGAGCGCATTCCAGAGGTCACCACAAAGAGAGAGACCTCGAGCGAGTGCTTTATCGTACTGGATGATGACTCTCACCCACAATCCTAATAAAGAACACAGGCAGAGCATACAGATATAACATGTGATAGACTTCCATAATCTGAAGGGGACGAATTTAGAATGGACATTGTATTAAGGCGCATAATATGGTGTCGACCACAGTTTGGTAAATGCGCACTTCTGTACCCTCTTTTAATTCACAAGAGACACTTTTATATTCCTGATAATGAATCGATTGAGGAGAGTCAATTAGTTATTTTTAATCTCGATTTGAGGGTGAGTTGATTTACACTATATCTTCTTCATCTAAATGACCACAAGCAACACACTCATTATGATGGCATAAACATTAAATCGTTTTCAGTTATCCTAGAACTCGGATGATTTTCTTTTTTACTTTTGTCGTTAATTCGTAGGTGTTGGCCCCATAATAGAGAGATAGTTAATACATTTGTTCTCTTCCAGTCTTTTCCTCCGAAGAGGTCGGAATCGCGATCAACGAAGGAGCGATTCCTATCCTCAGGCGGTATCTTTCCTCTTTCTTGCTCTCTTACTTCTATCGCCTACAGGTCAGAGATACGTTCTTTCGCTAGGGCCTTCTGGTCCCCAATACCACTAGGGAACATCTTTGTGTTCACATTTTGTTTCTGCCATAAGCCGGAGGGCTTGTATCCTATCACTTCTTTTAATCTCTTCGTGATGAGTCCTGGGCCTCGCCTGTGTACCGCTGTAAGTGCAAAAAAAAGCTCTCTGTGTTTCTTATTTTAAAATAATATATAGGCCTTATCATAAACCTTTGTTCGCATATATTCTAATGCGATAACATGTGTTTACCATTGTTCGTAACACGTAATTAACAAATCAAGACGTAAGAACAAATAATGGTGTCCCAGTTACTATCCAAGCGGATCCACGCCACGTGTGGAAGAGGGTTTCACGCCCAATGAAGGGCATCCTATGGCACCTGGGTGCCGTCACTGCCACATGCTCCAAAAGGTATACTACCCTTTGTAGATAACCTGAGCATATTCCACGAGACAATAAATACAGTAAGCCTGACAGGTTCTCGATAGAGTTGTCTCCGATAACCTCGCAATGAATAAGAGAAAACACGTTGGTTTTCTATTCAACGTCTTTTGTATCGGAGAAATCAATTCGATAGGAATAGAGGTGTGCAAAAGAAGACCTGAGAGTGGAGCGTGTCCACTCTCTAATATTCCTCTGTTTTTTCCCCGTGAGTCTTGAGGCTCTGATCTTGCCTCTCTTCTTCTCCGAGAAACCCATTAGTCGATCTCGCTTCCTTTTCACCTATCCTCATTATCTGGATATATAGATAGACTCTTTTTTCTTGGTTGAGTTGGTTGGTACTCTGATTTTCTGCTCTATCTTCCCCGTTCGTCTCGGGGTCTGAACACTTTTGTGATAGAGAGGTTCCGGTTGTCTCTTGTTATCCATTTTCAATAGAGCACCTTTTTTCGAAATTTGACACAATTTGTCTAACAGTTCAGGTTAAAACGTACTTATTAGTACTAGATCTTCTAAATGCATTTATGCATACTTTTATGTTATGACATTTTATTTTTTACACCATTCCATGACTCCTTAACTGCGCTCTAGAGCAGAACTCATTCTGCATTGGATGATAGTATGTTGTACTCCAAGTCCCAGTGCATGCTCCAGTCGCTCTAGACACAGTTTCTTAATATGTTTAGAATAATATCTAGAACATTGGCACCTTCCCCTCGTTATCTGACGCCTCCATATCGAGGTCATACATCCTACTCTGATACTTTCTAAGCTTACTCTTTTATATCTGCTACCGTAAAAATCAGTCACAACAGGCTTTGTAAGCTTCTATCACTATGCCTATCTTTCTTTCGTAATTCCACAAAGGTCCAACAATACGAGATTGCGAAAAACTAATACTTATTCCTTGTGATTCTGTCCGAGCGTGTTGGGTTAGATAGGGTACTATAAGAGGTGAATTGAGTTGAGCCATAAGAACAAGAGTTAGTTCATGGCGCTACAACTCTATTCATTAAACACAATCCTGGCAAGTAGATAATAAGGTGGGTCCTAGAGAGCAAAAATAAATGCACAACATTCGTCCATACGGCCCCAACTGAGTGTAAGAATATTTGTATTGTAGCAATGTAGATGACCCTGGACAAATAGTGATCTTTTGTCTGTTCTACCTGCTGGTTTGGTCAACTTCGCCTAATACTAAAAAGTGTGCCCCGACGACGTCCTGTCCTCTTTCCCATCCCGATAGAGAGAGCAATTCTTATTTCTAGACGTCGCTCGAGGGAGAAAATCATTAGCCTACATACACTGAAATATGTCTGTGGCCATGAGGTTCTGAGCTCTGTTAACTTTTTCTACGCCATAGAGTAAAGTCTCTCTAGTGGGTGCACTGCCACGCCCGTATCCATGCATTAGAAAGAAGAGTGGAGGACAAGCCGCAAGAAGCTGTAGTATTGCAGTTTAGAAGACTAAGTAAGAGAGGATTTTGCTATTTCTGACCTAGCTAACTGGAGCTGCCTGGTGGTTGAGGCAGTCGGACTATATTAAGCAATTTTTGGTCCCACTATGACGGCAGAACGCCCCCATCCTTCGATATTCTCGAGGACTAAGGAGATCAATAACGAGTAGCGCTTATAGGCATAAGAGGTATAGGCCTTAAAACATCTCTTAGGCAACCGCCTGGTGGCAAATAAACCACTGTTGACTGAAAGAAAAGATGTATGGGTGGGCCACCCAGTGGCGCTGGCACCATAAATCATGGTTGTGTCCTTTCGTGCAGTTCGCTGAGGGGCAGTGCCTACTAACAGTGTTTGGTGGTCTTTGAGATCGTGGAGTCGTCCCTGTTTGTCAACCGCTCTCTAGATAGGCTGGTTTGGTCTAGGAGGGAATGAGATGTGGCCAGTGACGCCATGTTTGGTGGTCCGCCTGTTGTCCCTCTAAGGGATACATGGCTCGGGTGAGCTGTGCAGCCTGTTGGAGCCTTCGAAATTCATGTGAGGATATGATGGAAGAGATATACATCAGAAGCTTCATCGCGTAACCTGTTCGCGATCTCAAATTATGGGTCTTCTAACCTTGTAGAGTCATAATGTACAGTTATTTCTTTACCCTTCCCATCCTTTATTTTCCAATGAGATAACACAGATGTCCTGCTCGAGGAGTAAAACTGTCCAAGGTGCAGCTTTCCTTGAGAGCCCTCAGTTTTGGGTAATCTAGATTAAGATAATAGATCCAGTTTACTCGGCTCTTCTTCTTTATGCGCCCATTGTGCATTAGATCGTCATCAAATTTGCGAGTTTTCCAAAGTGCTGTTCCACCCGTGGCTGTCTTCAAAGTACATTCAGGGGGTGGTTCCGTGTGGTAGGACGATGGAATCAGTTCATCCTAGCGAAAGTCGAAACATAATGAAAAAAGTTTCTCATCCCTTCCGACCAAGATTGTCCAACCGCGAGACACTCACTGCCAAGGTTCTCTCTCCTTTCTGGTATTTTTTCTTCCCGTATTATTCGCTTCTCTCTGAGTAGTGAGACAAATTTCGCAGGGGAGTCAGTTGTGCGTCACAGCAACAGACAAGAAGCTGTGATCTGTGATGATATTTTAGGCCGTATACTGTACCATCCCAGAGTAAGATTCAGTGAGACTTCCCCGTTTTGGTGGGTGGACGAAAGAAACGTGCAACCTCTGGCGGAGAAAGATGGAGCATCTCTGCACTGAGGGCAAACAAGCTCATCGTTACCAAGTACTTTGTAAAGATAAGTTTGGTAGTACAGACCACAGCTCACATATCCGGGATTTCACCCTAGCCCAAGGCCTATAGTTCACCGCCTTCGTTTGCTCCACCTGTAAGTGATCACACTTGGTGTCGTTGCACCGCGTCGTCTCCGAACATTTAAAACGCTGCAAGGATGTGAGTGTGGTGCGGAATTATCTCTCGGTTAGTTGTTACCAGTGCGTGTAACCGTGAATTAGAGGGGGGAAGGAGAACCCCTTTTTATCGCCCTCCGCGAGTACTCAGAGTGAAGTGAGAAGAAACTACAGATAGTTCGATAGAGATGAAAATAATGTCGGCGAGCAAATGCTTGTCCGTTGTGTTCCTTGCTTGCAAGAAGTTCAAAAGGAGATGGAATGGGGCGCACTGTCTTCGGTCTATAGCAGGGTGGGTCACCTCCTATGACTCCTCTATATTTCGAGTCGAAGTGGGACAATATATTTCTCCAAGGGCTTCTTTCTGGTTTTAGATCTACCTCTATTGCTGTTCATTCTCATCGCTCTTACTCGAAACTTAAAATAAAGCAGCAGTAATCTATGTGAAACGTGGATTAAGCACGAACATTAGATCTTGTATAGGGAGCGCGGTCAAAAATAGCTCTTTACCTCATGCATACCGCCACTGATACGCCATCTAATAAAAAGGTAAATACAAATATGACTCGCACGTAAGTGTAAAGTTATATTAATAGTTAGACACCGCGGCTCATACACCCCTAACGTTTTTTTGTAATGCATAGATGTTAGAAAACAGAGGTTGGAGCCACCATGCTTGAACAGACTTTATGCCTTTAGAGTAGGTACGAATCCATTCAATAAAAATAAGATACAAGAAATAATGTTTCGGACAAATGTTAGGGTAAATAATATATAATTAGTATAATATATTCTTATTATGAGGGAATACATTGGTGGTGTAACGAGAAAACCCAAATGACCTATTCATCATACATATATCTCAATATTTATAAATTGGTGTTGAAAACGTAAAGACGTAACCTATAGGGTAGTAGCACAAAATATAGCGATCCTTTAACTATGATCTATTAAATAAATATATATATTATATAATATAGTAAGGAATAGATAATATATAATGAATTGTTATATAGGTTATATATATATATATTATATATATTAGCATATATAATACTCATACTAGGTATGGCCGCAGTAGAAGATAACTTATCCTAAGAGAATAACAATCGAGTTCACTTAAAATCTTGCAATAAATCTATTACACATCCGCTTCGTGACAAGAGATTTAGTGGCAGATACATACACATAGAGTGTGCACCGAAGGTGACCTTAATTTCTCTGTTAATATCGCCCGCGCTAGGCGCGGACATGGAGGGCCTATAAGGACAGAAAAGAGAGTGAAAGAAAAGTACGCTTTTCCCCATTTAGGCAAACAATTGGTAAGATATGTAGATTTGAGTCAAGATATCTTCGTTGAGGCAAAACTTGTGTATCATATGCTGAGAGTAATAATAAGGAGTCGCAAACTCTTCTACCCAGCGCAGAGATTAAGAGCAGGATGGCCCTTTCAAGTCTATATCTCTATGCCCTACAACACACACGTGACGAATTTATTGGGATCTGTGAAGGTTGAATCGCAGAATACATTTAAAACTATGCTGAAAATTCAACAGTCGCACCACTGTATATAAATCATACTTATTATGTCTTACCAAAGTGGTTCCACTCGCATTGGATAGTATCTAGAACCTGGTAAAACTCCCCAGGTGATCGTGAGGCCAGCGCTCTGGTAGCGCACTGGTCTGGCAATATGAATATATCTAGCTATGTTACCAAGTGATAGTAATTTATTTGATCAGCGTTAGCGTTACGTAAACTGACTGCCTTGTTAGTGACAACGTGTTTAAGCCGATCTACACGCCGATTAAAGTAAGGAATTTGTGCCGGCGTGTAGCACATGTGCAAGAAAGTAGTCCATCATATAGATCTATTTAGAAGACATCAAGTGTCTACCCACTTCTGTGTCCGGACAATGCCCAGTGAAGATTACAGCCAGGTATTTAATATGAGATATTTGTGCTAGGCCTGGAGTGAATGATATGAATGGCAGGTAGCTAAGATCTTAGGCCTTACAAATGCATCGTATCGCACTAACATCGTTCTCACTTTTAACCGCTTATGCATAAAATTAGCCTCTTAAGCGCAGCGCTACGTAAAAAGGGTTGCCTTAACGACATTGGCACGATTATGTTTCTCCTTTTGTCAATATATCAGAGCCGTAGAAAATGAGGTTCATGTTCAGATGAGGTTGGGATGTTGCTGATAGAAAAGAGATCGATAATATTAGAGATTCTGGCTGAGTTAAGAAAGTTGGAGGAAGAAACAAGCTAAAACATTGGAAGCATTCAACATAAGAAAGCAAAGAGAGAATTCAAAATCGGAGACTACGTTTTCATCCGAGCAGTCAAGAAGCCTCATCATAGTTCAAAACTATGTCCCAAGTTTGAAGGGCCATATATTGTCCGATGTTTGAGAGGACCAAACAAATTGTGGTAATTTGCTTGAGTTCAGGTAAGACTTTCCCAGTCCATGTGGACAACGCAAAGGTAGTTCCAGCAGAAAAGTTCGCAGACTCACACGGTTCGACTTTACGAATGACGAAGTTTGGAATCCTCATGCAGTCAAAGAGATGTATTAAGCTTCCAAGGAGTATGACGAAAGAGAAGAAAGATGAAAGATGCGCCACAAACGAATTCAGGAATCGGTTATGAAACAGAGGATGGAGGCTTTGAAGATTATTGCTTCCTCCACCCGAACCGTGCCTTCCGTATTCTAGTATCCCCCAATCTCTTCCAGCAGCAAACAACCAATCATAGGAAGCACAACTCCTCTATTCCAGATCCACACATGCCGTTAACTTTCAGTTCTGATAATCACATTTTCGCTCAACAGTCTTCTACTCACAGTCCACAGATTCTTAGACTATTTGGAATGCTATCATATCCCATAAAAGAACCTATATCCGGTGGAAACCGTAGAGGACATAGGTGCCGATGAATTTTTTTGGTAGATTACAAAAGCAGCAAAACGACGATATGTTGTAGAATGAGAAAGTATATGAGCTCAATATGCGGATGGTTTTTAGTTATCCGCGGAAGATGTGCAGGGTGTGGTTGGGACCAAAATGATTTCATCTGTTCAAAAAGCTCCTATGAAATGTACTTGATATAAGAAGCAGTCCCTAATGCACTCCGTGGACGGATCGGTAAAGAAGAGAAGAGTGTTTGAGAATCAAATTGGGAGCCTTGTGTAAGGTTCGATGCGCGTCTCATGTGACTACGAGAGCAGTATGTGAGGTCAGGAGTTGACTCGTGTGCCCACAGTGTGCAGGGGAGGATAAGCTTAGACAGGAGGGCCAAGTCGCTCGCGCAAGTGACGATGCGTGGTGAATCAGTATCGCGTAGCTTGGCGTGTAGTCTCGCCTGCGCGAAGTAGAGTGCGCTGTCACTGTCAGGAGAAATAATCTTCGTGTTCTCATGATGTCTCCTGAATGTACGCACTGGTCCACATAAAATTCGCCACCTTTTTTGTAGAATTACCTCCACCGACAACTAAGGAAAGTCATACTTCTTCCCTTCCTCTGGGATAAGACCACGAGAAACCAACGATCCCGTTCTTGTATATGATCCTTCACTATTGTATTTCGTTGGTTGCCCCATGAGATTCTACTCTCCAAGAATTTACAAGAAGTTGAAAAACCAAGGATAAACAGAGAAGCATTCTTTACAACAAGACAAGAGGCAAGTGCAACACGAAGACTATAAGCGAAGACTTTCTGTCGCAACCTCCGCCTGTTAAATTGGATCGAATACAATAGTAAAAGGCCGGTAACCACGACTTAACTATCATACCTCCCCGGAGACTTATTTATTATCTATTAATCAATTTCTGATATATTTCCCTGTAAATTTATAAGAGAAATTATTATAGTTTCAGTAGATTATTAAGGAAGATATTATCTTCATAATTCCGAAGTAATTATCACTTTAATTTTTACTCAGTTGGATACACTACTTAATATATTTTATATATAGGAATACTTTATCTTGATAAAGAAAAATTTGAAACATAAGCTAGCTACCATTTACAAATTTCTTAGCTGCCTTATCTTAATGTTTGGGTTAAGTATTAAAAAGATCGATCAATAGTTTAAGTACATTAGTTTTGATTAGAACTTCAGTATAAAGAGGTTTATGAATAGGCAAAAGTCTAATATTATAGAGAGACGTGATAATCTTTGAGTTTTAACGGACAATAATGATTGGAAGTTCATTGTCGACATAGTAAATTTTAGAGAAAAATTATGTTAGTCTGCGAATTTTATGAATTCTAATTTTTATATATTTTATTTTGGAATAGATTATTAAGTAATCAACGCCATGCGTTAATTACATTTAATCACATTGTTGTGACAATATAATAAGTAAATGTTTTACTTTTGTTCTACATGGTACATGTTACAAGAATACCTACTATATGTATACCTATACTATAAAGCACTATATTGATGATAATTTACATAGCCACCCCAAAATTTATATGCTCCTTCGGATAAGGGGGGGACAGCGCGATTTTTTAAAACAAAAAATACTAGAAAAAGAAAAATGGAATTTTCCTAAAAAGAAAAAAAATATACACCAAAAACCCTTAATTATGGTAACCGCAGCGACAGAAATTCGCCTAAAATATACCATTGATAAGTTAGGCGTAAAGAAAAACTAAGTAGTAAATAGCATCTAAATGTAAGAATTTTACTAACAACTTTATAATTAAGAAATCATTTAAGATTAAAACGCAAACAATTTGCTTAATTAATTAGTAAGTTCCAATTTCAAAATTAAATCACATTTGATTAGGCGACCTTGTAATTATTCTGAAAAACAAATATTTCAATACGATTAAAATATTTCAGAAATGGAATTCGGGAAAATGATCTTGTTTCTACTCACCATCCTAACGACATGTCAAAGTATCATAGTGAAAGAAAATGAAGAAACAAAGATTCTGCCTGGTTTGGTTTTATATCGCACCGGTGAAGTAAGTTTTATAGAAGGATATTTAGATCTAATCGTTTCATTAGAATGTCCTTCAGACGTAAAAGAAACTGTCATCAAAACAACCAAGCTAGTGAACAACATCAAAGATTCATTCTTACCAACGTTCGAAGCCACATTTCTGAATGTTTCAATCTCACAAAGGGCTCACCAATGGGAATTTAAACTGATGACCATTGAGGAGTGAAAGTTCCTAGCCCTGAATGAAACGCTGTAATGAATACCTTGGATCTGAGCAACTACCAATAAAGCAGGAGCTGCTTTTGAGTTCGGAGGGACGTCCTCAACATTCTTTTGGTACCAGGCTACAGATTAAGCAAGTAAAACTCTTAGGAAGAAAATTTAACATCTTACGGAAACTAAACGCTTCTACATCAAATCTACTCATTACCGAACTGAAAGATGCAATTCAAGAGGCAACACTCGCAGTTAATAAAATTTTAGGGAATGGAGCTTACGAAAGCTGATTGATATTTCAATCAAGTCCTAGGCGCTACCGCATAACATTATAACCGCAATTTGGGAAGTATCAGGGCATTAGTAAATTTAATCGAACAAGCTATAACCAGTATACACAATATTCACCGATTGGTGATAACCTCACTTCAACTCGCTAAAAGCAAAATTACTAACTCCCAACTTTACCTCTCCTATATTCCTCTTACCTTTCATCTTGGAAAATGAACAAAGAAACTAAACTACACACGGTTATACACACTAGAACAAAAACATACTCCAATTCCTTCTTGAACTTATTCTGACTATTCATCTGCCGCAAGCCCCTTACGAAATTAATCACTTTAATACCTTTTATCTCAGTGGAGGAAATTCACTTCTTATATAACTTTATACCTTTTCTACCGCATCGTTCCTTTGAATCATCTCTCGTTCGAGTGTTATGTACAATGACCAACAATTATTTTCTTCGTGAATTTGGTCAACAATGCGGAAAATACACCTAATCCTAAAAGAATCGGCACCATCATCTTTGTTCGACATTTAGGAACAACTAGCAGTTTGCCCCCAATTCCAAGTATTTAGCTTCTATTGATGATCAGTCTTGTTTTGTTTAGCATCTCCATCCTAAATTTTTAACCAAAATGATTTTTCACACTGCCTATCTGCAGAGTAGGCGAATGCTGTAGAACGCCTATACTGTCACTCTAAGGACACTTCCTCTATCTTCTTTTTCCAGAAAAAACTAGGGCTTCATATCGCATGTGAGAAACCCAACTCCATACAGCATGTGTATGACTATGTCTTTTACTATTCCTCATGAGTGCATTTTTTCTTCAAATTTCAATTCGAAAAATCGCAATCCCATCTGGAAAAGACATAACACTCTCTTCCTTGATTCTCTCACTCTGATCATGTCCTGTTCAACTTCCCTATCGCATGTTTGCTTTACGCTAACATCTCTCTGTTCTGATTTCCTAAAGTTTCAAGCTCTGAAGAAGACCCATTGGACAAAGAAACTAGATCAGTTATATCAATCGATGCAGCCCTTTCACCCCCGTATTTTCGCGCAATTAACTTCATCCCATACTTCGGAGGAGAAGCATCAGGAACATCTTTCTTCCTTGCGGTTCTTGTCATCGTGTACTTTGTTTGGACTAAGAGAACATACCTTTTGTAGGAAGTGCATACCAGAAGTATCGAATCCAGCTGAAAGCCAATCCACTTGCAAGGCAAATCCCAACATCTAATGTTTCGAATACAACTTATGCACCTGAAGATGCACCTCAGGATAGCGCGGTTCAGATTAGATCTCTGTCCCGTTTCTCCGCAATCCAGCCCAGAGGTTTTATCCACTGCGTCGACCTCCCTATGCCTCTTCCAATCCTCGAGGCCATCAGCTTCTGCTGAAGCTCACTCGTGACTTATTGCCGTATTGAAGCAACAGTCTTTGAGGTAAAGACTCCTTCATAAAAGAAGGGGTCCTTTATCGGAATAAAGATATATATTAATATATATACATACAAACTTCATTCAGAACAAAAATCAACGCAATTGGTACGCCACAAGTCGACGCAAAAACGTTCTTGTTAAAATCGGGACGATAATGGCACGTACGCTAAACGCAAGTTTGCTATCAAACCTAAAGTAAAATTACATTTTCAGTCTGTATGCATATTTCCGCCCTCACTTCGGCACCCGCCTCTTCCTTTCCCTTAAGAGAAGTTAGTCGTTCTGGCGATATACTAGCAGCAAGTTCTGAAAGTTGATAAGTGAAATAAAAGTGACTTTTGATAGTGTAGTTAACGCATATAACGTATAATATTATATTTAGTATATATATATATAGATATATATATATATATATATATATAGTAATAATATATATATATATATTATATTATATATTTATATAAATATATATAATATAATTATATAGTATTACTATATATATATATATATATATATAGGTAAATACCGCTTCTATCCGCTTTGAGTGAAAGTTTTTTGCCTAAGTCAGAAAATTAAGAGAAACTAGTTTATCTTTTCTTGTGATCTTTGAATATATATATCATACCGCTTTTATGTATATATATAGTGATACATTTGAATATATATATGGATATACATGTCCCCTTTATGTATATATTATATTACATGATAATAATTAAATATAATATTTATATGGTAGTCTAAATATAGTATATAATATATATACACAGCATCGCTTTTTTTCATGTAATATATATATTACATGTATAAATAATATATTATAATATAGTATAATATAGTATATATATGTATTATATATAGTTATATAGTATATAATAATATATCTATATAGTAATATTATATATATTTTATAATATAGTATATATATTATATAATTATATTTATATAATTATATATACTATAATTATATACTATATATATATATATATATATACTGTGGGAAGGCCCGATATACCTATTTGATGGAAGGACAGCTACTCTGTTGGCTATCCTCTCAACACTCTATGTGTATGAATTCTATGTGATGGAATGTTTTTGTCCGAGACAATTTAGAGAGCGAAGCACTCTCATTTATATCTAACCTCGAGGGACAAAAGCTGAAGAGGTAATAAGCTCTATGTTTTATATTTTTATCAATAAATGAAAATTAAGGTATTCATGACAAATACAGATTTTAATTATCTAAGAAAGCCACCTAAAATATAAAGTAATTTAAATGTTATAAACGAAAGCTTTCAAAGACAAAGTTTATTTGTGTGCAAGCCAAAAGCACACAACCTAAAAATTATGTAAATGTTCGGAGTTAACACATGGAACAAAATTATTGAATGTTCTAATCTAACACCTAAATAGAGCACCTATTTAGCACCTTACTAATTCAATACCTTAATTAATAAAAGTATTTTTATTAAAGAGTAGATTGTTAATTTTATGTAATATTATTTCTAATTTTTCTTTATCAACCTTTGTAGGTTTTTTATTGGTAGTGAATTTGAATCACTGCGAAAAGTGTCCTTTGACCACGCAAAATAAATTGGAATACTTCTACGTGTCTTAATAGACCCTTTGTGAAATCAGAATAAACAAATTTTGATAACTTGCGGCCCAATGCGAGGATTCGACGGATCTTCTCACGAGTCAGAAAATTGCAGGCAAATGATACATAGACAGTGCAGCAAAACCTCTCTCAGTGTCCCCATAACACCCTCCAAGGAGGAGGGCAGGATTCACAGTAAGAAAACTTCATAATGAAGGACCTAATCTTTAATCAGAGCTCCTATTCGATTAAATTCTTATATATATAGATATATAATATATATATATATATATATATATATATTGAAGCGGCGCACGAAAATAAGTGAAAGCGTTTCACGATAAATGCGGAAAACGGTTAAACACCCGAAATCG
>JABUQX010088803.1:0-10000 GCA_015478945.1 Trachelipus rathkii
AATATAATTGTATATATAATATAACTATATATATATGTAAATAGTCAAATTGTATAATGACACAATATTTATATATATATATATATATATTATATATATTATAATTAATATTGTAGTATATATTATAGTTATATGACTCATTTCTCATATGATTATATACAGGTCTTCTAGGCCCGATATATTATATAGTATATAATATTATATTATTATATAATAATACTATTATAATATATAGAATCTGTATTATAGTCAAGTTTTTTTAGGTGCCTAGATAGGGGTTTTGTACTACTGTATATTATATACATCTTTTAAATATATCATTAAAGAGGTAATTTATTAAAAAAAAATAGATCTAAAAATATAACATTTATTTTAAAAATAGATGAACGTTTTCGAAAAAATAAAAAAAAACTAAATCAAATTAAAAAGAAATCGTTTTTTTTCACACTCTGAAGCCCTAATTCCTGCGTCCATTCCCTCCTGAACATGGACCACTTATATTACATCTTTCATCTCTATCAAATTTCGTGACCTACATGTCCTAGACCCTGCCGCGCCCCCTCCAAATGACATACCTCAGCACACCCCCGTACGAGATCAATTATTAAATCTCTACCATTTCCAAATGCTTATTTCGGACGGCCAATTTTAAACGCTCACCAACGGGCATCAGCCCTGGTATAAAGACCTACCCTCTGATCCCCGCGGCAACCATATCTTAAACGAATTAGAATCCCTTAATAACCTCTAATTCCAAAAACCTTCCCACCCGAATCCCTCCTCAAACAACCAATCCCCACCTCCCCTGATATCACATTCTGATTACCCTCCTTACATCACCGACTAACCGGGATACACCAGCTACCGACCTAGCACTCAAACCAACCATCCCCATTCTTTTTCTTTAACCTCTCCCCATCAACCCCCCACCACCAAAAAAAAGATCACTACATACTTTACAAACTACAAAAAAGCCAACTGGCCAGCATTCACTGACCATATCGAAACCCATATAACCCCTACCAATCTCAATGCCACACACTTCTCTACCATCACCTCTTCTATCTATCTTCAACGTAAAAACCTAATTATCAACATCTCGATAACTTACCATCACACATAAGGCCACAGAAAATCCTATTACCCCAAAACTCCCCCTATATATTTATATATATATATATATATATATAATATATATCATATATATATATAATATTATATAAGTAAATATTATCACATATGATTATACTATATATGACTATACTATATATATATAGTATATATATATATAAGTCTCGTGAGGTCATGACTATATAGTTCAATAGTTCCAAAACGAGGCGGATCGTACTCCAACGCTAGAAACCTTCCGATCGTGCGCCTCTCAGATACCGATCTGCAGCACGCACACACACAGAATCCTCCTTACGGGCCATTTGCAATGGCCAGTTACATAACATCCTTCAGATTTCCTTAACATACCTTTGCAAAAAGGTGCTGCCTTTCATCTGTTGATGATGAAGAGTAGCACCACCTTATGGCTACTTTCACCCTCATCCCACCGATCTTCTGGCCCTGACCTCTCTCCGCAAAATAATCCACCCGTGCTGCCTTGGTTTAGAAGGCATACAAATTTCAGTCTCATTCCGTAGTTCACGTGAATTTACTCCAGTGTTACTGAAGGCTCTAAAAATAGGGGACGGTGTTGATGCGTTTGCTATATTCCTGACCGCAACCCGTTGCCCATACCGCACTGCACCTGCCCACATTTCTCAATTTTTTAGGCAGAATTTAATGGCTTGATGATTGCATTTTCTTCGAATTCTAATCCTTAACCAAGACACGCATTTGTTATACTCAGATTCGCATCAGTTGCGCTACAAGCACTTGCAAACCTTCCTTATTCTACAAAAAAAACAAGTCGGTCATCCGCGTACATACAATTGTCTTCGGCTGCTCCATCCCGTAATAAACGAATCTATGAGGCTTTATCTGGCCGGACCCCCTCCCCCTCTGTTGGGGTACAACTGGCCAAAGCCGACCAAAAACCCTTTCGCCGATAGAGAAATCCAATGGCCCCATCCTCTTCATTTCGGGAGCTGTTCAGGTACCTCCACCGGTTTCCATTTGACAAGGGTCGGACCTTCCCATCAGACTGTTACTCTATCGCTTTCTCCGACAAGGCTTTTGATCGTTGTTCGGGTAAGAAGTGCTGGAACGTAGTGATCAGCGCGGAGCCCGAGAACCTCTATGATATCATAATAAGCCGAACATTGGGTCGTGCTGGTCTTTCATTCACTCCAGCCGCGGAAAGTGCTTACACACTGGAGGGTTGGATGACTTGCACGCCTCCGTATTGGCCAGCAACCAATCTACACTCACCTAGTCACTATAGGTTCACGGGACCTTCTCCATCTGCAAATTTGCCGTCGCTCATAGCCAATCAATTGTTCGGCAATATCATTCTTTGAATTAGACCCTATTACGCCGTCGTCATTTTCTACTTTGTGGTCCATATATAGCGTTACTGATAAGACTGTTACGCAGACATCTTATCTGAATCTCCCAACGTTTAGTAGTAAACATAATTTCTCTTGTATCAACAGCGCATTATTCTTTATAAATGAATTTTTGTAATGTAAATAGAAGTTTATTTAAAAGTGTATAGGATAGAATTTTCTTCCGTTTCTTTTCTTATTTTTATTTATTTTTTTGACTGAAATATTCATTTCACCGATCAGAGCTTTTCTTTGACATTCAAAGTATGTACATGCCAGGACCCACCCATGATGCTGAAATTTTTCAGCTGCAGTGTGGTCGCTTTCTTTGTAATGCCAGTGGTGGGTTCTGTATCGATTTACTCAAATATATTATTATAGTATATTATATACTTATAATATATATATATATATATATATATAATATTATATTATAGATTATATTAAATATATATATATATATATATATATATATGTTAACTTATATATTATAATATCAGTATCGATTAGTATCACTATACTATACGTATATATACTATATAGGCTTTTTTATATTCTGATGTTACTGGCCAGCGCGAGATTTTTAAAAAAAATATGAGAAATGACCCTTGAAAGGTATTTTTTTAATCAATAATAATAATAAGAAATGATTTCTTTTATGTAAAAAGTTGTGGTGCTTTAAAATATATAAAAAAAAATTTATATCATAATACAAATATATGTATATTATATATATATATATATATACTATATATATTAATATACTTATATATATATATTATTTTAATATATATACGCTATATATACTATTATATTATATATATATAATATATATATATATATATAATTATAATATATAATTATCCAAAATAGAATGGATATTTGATAATTTTTCATATATATTAATTTTTTTTTTCCGGGGTGGGGCCTTTGGCCCTCTATATTATTACCCACGTCCCCTGCTAGTTAAAGTAATAAACCAAAGTGTAAAGGGGAAAGTAAGTAGTCCCTAATGCCTCAGAATTCCACTTTTACACCGTGCACGCAAATATACGCCACCCAAAAACACATATCTCGAAATATCGCCCCACACACGCGTAAAAACCCACCCATTCGGTTAAATCCACCCACATCGGAAAAGCCACAGCGAAAACCACCCAGCGCGAAGAAGTCACACCCCCACCCGAAAATAACCCACCCCTGAAAACCCCCCCCCCCTGACTGAGTGATCTTCCATTGGGTCATTTTTACTGGCCCACGGTATTGATTGTTGGTCAACCCTAATTCTGGCAACCCTATTTTACTGTCGAAACAGCCAATTTTAAAGCAACCCTATTCGAAGGGAAGGGGCGGTTCGCCTGCCAGTGACTGGAGGCGCAAGCTCCTTCCGTATTCGTATTGCCACTCCACCCACTATTCTTAACTAATACTCTTCTCGAATTCTGTTCTCAGACCACTGGTGTCAACATTTCGCTTCTATCGCCACGGTACATTCTTTTTGGTTATTGTTCTACTCATCGGAGAGCTTCAGCCCGATTTTGATGTTCTCTCACCTTCTGACTCCGGCCCACCCGCAGGTGCGACTTCTCACGCCCACCGGTTCTCCAACCCTCTTTCTTCCTACTTCTTCTCCCGCCCCAGCCTTGTGTCCACCGCCCTTTCCGGCCGCATTGTCTTATATTATATACTCACTATTTTGATATACCCTAGTTATTTTCTATATATATATATACCGACAGACCTACTATATATATATTATATATGATATATGTATATATATATAGTATAATATATATATATATATAACTACTATATATTTTATATTATAAACATATCCTACACACACACACTGCACAACACACAACACATTACACGCACACACAACACAGCACACACATCACACCACCCGCACCCGACGTGAATCACGAACTCACGATTTTTTCCACCATCCCCTTCTTCATCGTTGAGCTTAAATACTCCTTACTCGCCTCAAAGCCTCACCGTCTCTTTATATGATTGAGTTCCCCATGCGTTCTATTAAATCAAATAGAAACTCGACTCTCAACCACCGAGAACAAACGTCGGACCTTTTAACCACAACCTGTCCAGGCTACGACTTAGTAGAATATAAATTTAATTTCTCAGGTTTATAAAGCAAAGTCCGAGGCTTCTCCAATAAATAATTATGATATTATTTCATCATTAATGAATAATAATAATAATAATAATAATAATAATAATGATAAGTATAAAAATATTATAATTTATATATATTTGATATTATATATTATATATTATATATATATATATATATATAACTTACTATATATATATAATATACTAATTATAAGTATATACATATAACACGCTACTATATATATCTATATTATATACTATTTATAGTATATAATCTGAGAGAAGACAGAGAAAGTGATAGAGAAAGGAGATAGGGAGAAGAGAGAGTGATATACAAGGAGTGATTCGAGAGAGGGAGAGTAGAGAGAGAGAGAGCAGGATTAGAAGAGCATGAGGACGAGATGAGCAGAGAGAGAGTAAGGAAGAGAGATGAGTAGCGAAGAGAAGAAGAGTCTTTCGCTTGTTCTGGAAAACAATTTCGAAGCACACTTACACTTTAGACGGTGTTTGAGACAACTGAAATTTTTGTTAATTTGTAGCATTATTCTATTTTGAATTTTAAATTCCTTTGAATAGTGTGAGACATCGAATTTTAATTCTTCTACATAATTGCGTAATTTTAATTATTTTTATTTTATTTTTCCTGTTATACACATCTCTGAATTCCTGAGACATCGCCAGTAGAAAACGAAGATCTTTGAATTCGGATTACCTAAAGCACGGTGGAAGACCCTGCTGTCGTTGTTTTATTCATTTTTTTATTTTCAAAATTTTATCCATTTTATTTGAATTATTTTATTCATTTTATTGTTGTTTTAATTTAAGATTATCTATAACTGGAAGTCTTATTATTGTACAACGTAATATTTTTTATTTTTTTATTTTTGTAAATTAGGTCATTTTCGTCCAGCGACCTAACACGTGCTTTTTTACGATCCAAACATGCGCCTGCGATTTTCAATGCGTGATCCTTGGACGGAGCGAGAGAGAGAGAGAGAGACGACGAGAGAGAAGAGAGAGAGAAGAGAGAGCGAGAGGAGAGAGGAGAGAGAGAGGAGCGAGAGAGAGAGAGAGAAAGAAAGAGAGAGAGATGAGATGAGATGAGAACGAGGAGAGAGAGAGAGAGAGAGGCGCAGTATATATATACTATAGTATAATATAGTATCTTATTGATTATATTATTATACATATTATATATATATCTATATATATAATATATATATATCATTATAACATTATCTTACTATATATATATGTATATAGTTACTATATATATATATATATATTAAACAACTTGCTTTGAACCAGATATTTGGCCTTGACGCTGCCCGGCACTACCCCACTATCCGATTACACCAGCTACACCTAGCCTATCAATCTGTACTTTCAACTATGATCAACGTCTATACATAACCTGACCTCAACCATAACCTAAATTACCTAACCTAAACCTAACCTAACCTACCTTAACCTAACAACCTAACCTAGCCTATCCTACACCTGCACCTAGCCTCGTACCCCGCCTTCGAAGCTCATCCAGGTAATCTGATGCCATAGCCCTTTGTAGGCTATCTTATAGCTCTTTAAACAAATTTAATGAGTGTCATGGTGGGGACCTGAACCTGTTACTGGAGTGCTTTACTCCTAACACCTATTCCATCCGTTGGGGACCAACACACACACAGAACACTTACTTATTCCACACACCACTTCACCCTTGACTCTACAACTCTTCTTCACATCCACCACTTATGCACTTATCAGAGACTCAGCACCCACCACATCCGTAATCAACAGGTACCCTTACAGCTACACTCACACCTCGATATTTTGATGCCTCAGCATTATATGCCTCAAACTTTGATGCCTCGCCTTTAATGCCGCAGCAATTGATGCCCTCAGCATTAAATGCCTCAGCATTAATCCCTCAGGCATTGATGCCATGCAATACTTAATGCTCAGGCCATTGATCGTGCCGTCCATTTGTAGGAGGTCATCTTTGATGACTCATTTTATGGACGTTCATCTATGAGTACCCATACTATAAGTTGATGATTCACAATCTTTGATGAAAATCAATCTTTGATGGCTCTGCTCTACCTTCCCATGCGTAGAACATAGAGTTAATATTAATCGTCTTCACCCCTAGTTCACAAGCAACACCCTAGGGCCGCCGTGCGCCCTCCCCCGCAAAGGAATACTGCCCCCGCACCCCAGGTGCGACCCTGCCGCGTTCCCCGCTAGCCAACGCGGGCCGGGCCAAGCGCCGAGGCGCAATTTTTCTCCGCGTACCCGCTCCCAAGCGCTGTGCGAGCGACCTGCAGGCCGCAATTTTTACCACGCTGTACCCGCTGTCGCCGCCGCGTGCGCGCTACCGTGCAGGCGCAACTTGTTCCGCATCCCGCGCGGAATGGAAAAATATATATCTATCAGCATACATTATCGCATTTGTTATTTCAATCACTTAAGCACATTTCAAAGAATTCTTTTCAAATATTACTAGCAACAGTCATTATTCAGTTTTCGTAATTTCATACTTTAAGAATTTTCTTATTAAAAACAGGTTTTCGCATGAACCTAAAAACTTGTAAAATCATGACCAGACCTATTATTTAACAACATATATTTATTAACATGTTTTTTTACTTAAAATACTTTTTACTTACTACTTTTTAATTTATAAATTGTTTAAAAATTGTAATGTAGAAGAAAAAAATTCAGAGTGTCTGATATACTAAACATTTTATTTTCTACAATTGTCCGAAAATTTTAATGTGTTTTACTAAAAAACATGTGAGTTAAAAGCGAGTACAAACACTGAGTTCTAAGAGCAGTGAAAAGCATAGTGGAAAAGCAAAAAGCATACTAATCTCCCACGTCCGCCTAGGTGTTTTTCAGGTAAACACCTTCCGTGTATTGGTTTTTACTGCCTGTTAATGCTTTACCTATCTGCCTTTAGTATGAACTCTAAATGCTTTAAACCTTTTCTCGCTTACTGTTCTTAAAACTTCTGCTTTATGACTGTATTTTTATACTCTTCTGCTTTACTGGTTTCTTAACTCATACTATTTATTAACATAGTTTTATATTTTGTTGTGTAATACTTGTTGTATTTATTTGTATATATGATATATACGAACATTTTATTTTTACTAACAATTGTACGTAAATTTTTACTAAAACATGAGTTGAAAAGCAGTACAAGCAGTAAAACAAAAGCATACTAATTCCAGCAGTCCCCCTAAGGATGTTAGGCTAACACCTCTATTGTTTTCAACTGCTTTAGCTGCTATATAACTTTCTGCGTTACCTGCTTTAATCTTTCTGCTTTACTGTTAACTTTCTGCTTTACTTGTTTTAACTTTCTGCTTTTAGACTGTTTTAACTCATATACATTGTATTAACATTTATGTTTTTTATTGTTGTCTTTAAATACTTTTATCTAATTTATTATTATTTAAATTATTTTATTATTATTTTTAGTTATGTTTTATTTATTTTTTATTGATTAGTTGTATTTATTATTTTTATTATTTTTATTATTTTGATCTTTTTAATTTTTATTATTATACTCTAGGTTAATTTACCTCGGATGAGGAGTGGTTATTTATTATTTAAACACACATCACTATGACACTTATACACAACGTAACGTCGCGTCAATTCACTGATGCCCACTTACATCACTATGACACTTACATTTACCCATAGATACTTACATTTACCACTCTATAGCACACACACACACACACACACACTCTAAGATAGATAGATGTTCTAGAGGTGACACACGACTAGATTGTACATGCTACACTACACACAGATTTACTTACACACGCAGACTTACTTACCCCCCTTAATTAAGTATTTTATTAAAATCATTTTATGTTTCTTTATAATTAACACGTACATTTTAATATATCACTACTGCCATCAAATATCTAGATTTCACTAAAATTATTTTCACCAAAGTTCTTAAAAAACTTCTATAGTAATATAAGGTCAATTCGATTTACTTTGAACAACAGAAATTATAATTGAATACGTGTTAATTATTCTTTTTTGTTTATAAGAGAATTTTTATAACTATCTTTAAGTGCACAAGTAACGTTTACTAAATTTTGAAATTTTATGAAAAAACATATATAGTTTAGCATACCTAAAACAGTAAGATCAGTAAATCAGTAAAAGGTCAGCGCCCTAGCAACCCTCTACACGCCAAATGCTAGCGAGCGTTATGTTCTATTGACGTATGCTTTATCATATCATCTTTTAAATGCCATGGTAATCAAGCTATATAAATATTAACAAATAGTTCTTCCTCTGCTAAACTATAACATTTTATTATTATTAAAAATCTTTTTCAGTTCTTATTTAAAAATAACAATTACCTTCACTTACATTTATATTACTTTCGCATCGCGATATGTTGAACGTAAAATACTTAGCAGTTTTTTTACTGATTCTGGGATTTCCTTGGACTTATGTATTATTATTACTTAATCTATGTACAATTAGCAACTTGCAACTATATACATCTGTACTATTGTTTCCCTCTAATTCTATTGACTGTACTATTGACTTTCTTTTCTTGCTCTGAAATCGTTACTTTAACTTTCTTCGCGCCCACTTCTTTATACGTAAGAATTAAGTTCAAAAAGAGTAGATCCTTTATTGTATCCCTGATCAACATCTATTATTAATTAGCTTAGATTCTTTATTGTATTCGTGAAGCAGAGCAAACTGCAATAATGGGACGGATGAGTAAAGTATACGAGATCGCTAAAGATGTTAAAAGAGCATCATAGGAGAGATTGTGTGAATAGTTTAGTCAAAGAAGGTAAAATAATATGTTAAAAGATGTGGTTGTAGAAAAAGTGAAAAAATATTTTAGAGATGTTAAATACTGCAGAGTCAGACGAAATAACATGTAAAGAATATATAGGCGATGAAATGAAGGAATTACAGGTAAGTATTCAAAGTCCTACGAGAACAGTGGCAGTAGAAGGAATTAAATCTATGAAAATTAAGAAGCATCTGGTTTAGTTGAAATCATAATAGAATTATGGAAATGGATGTTAGAAAACATAATAGAGTCCGAACGAGCTTTTCGAGAGAAATTCCTTTATTTTTTTCACATATGTCCAAAATCGTCGACGCATTCAAACTGATAAGAAACTTTAAAAAAAAAAAAAAAAAAAAAAGCTGTCGACCATTTATCCTATCAACTGTTTGGGTCTAGGTTCACCATAATATGAAATGAAGAACTGACAAGAGACACAAGCTGAGGTTACAGAAAATGTAAGGAAGAGGTAATGCTACCCGGGACATTTATGGAAGATGACAACTTAATTGGAAGGCTAGCATGA
>JABUQX010088804.1:2500-10000 GCA_015478945.1 Trachelipus rathkii
TATAAAGTCAGTCTTGCACTACATCTGTTTATGTATGGGCGTGTGTTCTAACCTCGTTACGTTTTTGCATTACATCTTTTTGTGTATGGGAGTGTTTTCTATCCTCGTTACATTTTTGCGATGCAGGTAAATATTAAACAGCGGTACGCTATCAAATTCTGTATGAAACATAACAAGTCTGCCACTGAGACATTTGCTTCTTTAAACGAAGCTTATGGGGATCCCACTCTATCGAGAACTATGGTTTTTAAGTGGCTCAAAGCTTTCAAAGAGGGCGAGAAAATGTTGAAGACGATCCCCGTTGTGGAAGACCAATCTCGTCAACAAGCGATGAAAATGTGGAAATTGTTAGAGCTGTGATGGAGAGAGACCAGCGGTTCAGTGTCAGAGTGATTACTGAAAAAATTGGTTTGGATAAGAATGCAGTTCATAGAATTTTAATGAACCATTTGCACATGAGAATAATTTGTGCAAAACTAGTGCCGAAAGACTTGTCTGTGGAGCAGAAATTGAACAGGGTCAAAATATGTCAAGATATACTTAAAAGACTCGGAATGGAGCACAATTTTTTGGATAAAGTTATAACAGGAGATGAATCATGGGATTTTGAGTGCGATCCTGAAACCAAACGGCAAAGTGCGGAATGGCACACAAAAAATTCTCCTCATCCGAAGAAAGCACGTAAGAGCAAGTCCAAGGTGAAAACATTAATTATTTTATTGTTGTTTTCGACAGCCGTGGTATTGTGCACAAGAAATTTGTACCTTCAGGACAGACAGTTAATCACGTCTTCTACAAAGATGTCTTGGAATGACTTCGAAAACGAGTTCAGCGAATCAGAACAGACATTGCAAACGATTGAGTGCTGCACCACGATAACGCGCCATCTCACACTGCGCTCTCAATTATAGAATTTGTGGCGAAGAAAAACATTTAAGTAATTCTACATCCTCCATACAGCCCAGATCTAGCTCCGTATGATTTCTACCTCTTCTCTAAGTTGAAAATGAAGTTGAAGGGTCATGATGGAAGATGAAAAACAAACACGTGAACTAAACACACTTCAGGAAAATGACTTCCGGTACTGCTATGAACAGTGAAAGAAACTTTGGAACCGTTGTGTAACCTCCCAAGGGTCATACTTCGAAGGAGATAACTTGTAATTTTAGGTAATTCAATACATAATTAAATACATCAGTATACTTACTTGATACTTTGAAGATACCTCTGAAGATACAAATATTTCGGGAATGGCTTTCCTAGAATTGAACCAGCATGGGCTAGGTTAGGGTTGGAAAAAAACCATGGTTTTTTTAAAAAACCCAAAAACCATTGGTTTTTTTAAATAAACCAAATAAACCAATGGTTTTTTGTTTTTTTTGGGGTTTTATGCTATTTTGATGGTTTTAATGTGGTTTTTATTGGTTTTAATAGATTTAAAGGCAAAAATCACTACTGAAACTGTTATACACATGTGCTAACACATATTTTAAAATTCCTTAATAAATTTCTTTAGATTCTTAAATTTCAAATTTTCTTGATAACTGTAAACTGGTATAAAATTATTATTATTTTTTGAGTTTTACATAAACTCATAAGTAAAAAATAAGAGGGTATATTATAATATATAAACTCTATCTGAAAAAAAAGGTTATACTTTATTATTTCACCAAAAAAAAAATAAATAAATAAAAACGCATAAAGAAAAGTTTATTCTTTAACTCATAATGATATACTAATGAATCTATTTACCTTTATATTTGAATACTAGAATATATATATATATATATATATATATATATATATATATATATATATATATATACAATTTTTCTTATTAAAGATAGTGCGTAGAAATGTTTCAGAGTTGCTATATTTGTATATATATATATATATATATATATATATATATATATACATACATATATATATATATATATATATATATATATATATATATATATATATATATATATATATATATATATATATATATATATATATATATATATATATATATATATATATATATATATATATATATATATATATAGAGAGAGAGAGAGAGAGAGAGAGAGAGAGAGAGAGATTCATCATTAAAAGTCGAAACTGAAATTATCATAAAGAATTTTATACAAAAAACTAATTTCCCTGCTTTAGCTGTTTCCAACCCATTTTTAAATTTGGTTTGGACAAAATCAAAAAATTGAAAATACCCTTTCAACATTAGCAGTTGATTAAGTTGCTGACAATATGCTTATTATTTTATATATGACCTTCTCATCTAATTTTTCTTTGAGAGATCTGTACCAAGATGAAGGGGTCACTGCTGACAACAGAGACTCATCAAATAGGTAACTTTTATGAAATGGAGGAGAATTTGCTCTTAATTTTATTCCATAAATTCCACTGCTTTTGAATACTCATCCTTTGGAAGTACAGTGGTCTGATATCTTGGGTTAAAAATATATGCCAATAAGTGAGCTTCTGTTACTGCCTGATGATACCTCCTTTTTACTTTTGTTTTAAATCTTGTCTGTTGAGTGGTGGATTAAGCTGTTCTAGCTCCATATTCATATTTTTCCAAATATAAACATCATCACTTAGCTTACAGTCATTGCCTTCTAGCTTGGTTGATGCTGTGGCCACACACTCCACAAATGAGTTTTATTATAATCTTTTGAAATGTGGCATCGATTGGTAGAAAATGAAATCCTCAAGAGCTCGAAACAAGAATCATGTTTTAAACATGTTAAATTTACAAATATATATATATATATATATATATATATATATATATATATATATATACACAATATATATAACAAATATATAAGATTATAAATATATATATATATATATATATATATATATATATATATATATATACCAGTTATATATATATATATATATATATATATATATATAATCATTCTCACAATAATATAAAATCAGCAGAAAATTTTTTATTGCCTTTCAGTTACTCTTCGATTGAAAAATTGAGAAAACCATATCAAAATGCTAAAGAAAACCATTAATAAATACATTTCTTAAATATTTTATGCATGGTTTTTTTATGGTTTAAACCATTGCTTTTTATGGTTTTAAACCATGGTTTAAACTAATGGTTTTAAAACCAAATGGTTTAAACCATCCCACCCTAGGCTAGGGGCAAGAGCTGTTGTTAAGAGATTAATATGGAAGCATCTGGGGAAGAATAGAGGAATACAGAATACATGGCTAAAGATTTTGTCTCGTTGGTCCTCTTACAGATAACTAATAGAATAATGGAGAGTACAGAGGAGATTCTAGAATTATTCACCGTGGGAGAAACTACTTTAATACCAAAATCAAAAAACACAGATGATCCCAAGAAATACAGAACAATAACCTGCTTTCAGACAAGGTTTCAAAACATTGAATCGTGCTAATATCGAGACTGGCAGAACCATATAACCAACAGCAATATGCTGAATGAAGCGTGAATACAGGATGGATGATTTCATGGAACAAAGGAACAGTTACTTATAAGTAAGGTAGTAGAAGGAAAATAGTAGAACACAAAAAGAACTTGGTTCATGGCTTCTGAATTTATTAATTACAGCAAGGGACTATGACAGCGTACCTCAATCGTGGCTTATAAAAATTATGAAGTTCTGTAAAATGAATGAAAAAGTAACTACTTTCAAAGGCATAAGCATGCTAAGTGAAAAATATGAATTTACCACAGAAAAGAAGTAATGAAGCTGATGAGATTAAATTAAAAGAGGAATATTCCAGCATAATTCGATACCCACCATTTGTTTGTACTGACATCGAACTCTTTGAGCAACATGTTAACAACCTCTTTAACTGATACACAATCATTCCAAAAATGGAAAACAAGCATCGCACCTTTTCTATATGGATGATCCAACTATACTACCAAGTGGTGAAGAAAAACAGAACGAGTGAGTGGGGTGAAAACATTTACATATGACATTAGAATGGAGCTAAGAATTGACAAGCGTGCTTTATGCAGCTGAAAAGAAGGTAAAAAGTAGACCCCTGAAAATATTTTTAAAACGAAACAGAAATTAAGGAACCTAATCCAGAAGCAACTTCCAAGTATCTTAAGTACAGAGGAATCAGATAAAATAGAAAATGTAACATCATGAAAACAGGATAAGGAGAGAATTTGTAGATAGACTATAAAAATTAATATTAAAAATCGAAGAATAAAATCGAAGCACTAAGGTGTATGCTACGCCAGAGGTAACGTATGAATTTTGGTATCATAGACTGGTATCAGCATGAAATAACTGAATTAGGATATCATTCCCAGAAGAATGCTTCATGCTTACAAAATAATTTAGAAAACCAATGTATGGCGAGGGATATGTATGCTTAGAGAAGAGGGAGGTATGGGAGTTCCTATGATCGACGAGATTCCCAAGAAAGAAATAATTGATTAAGTAAATATTTGAATGGAAAACTTAGAAAATATTGAGTTGGTGAAAAGCTATGAAGAAAGAAATCCGATCACAGTATCAATCAGGAAAAGGTCTCGAGACTATCCTGAATACTCGGTGGAAACGACAGTTGGAGGGGAAATGGAAAATGAGGAATTAAAAAATTAAATCAGTAAAATAAAAGAGTAAAAAAAAGAAGTAAATCAGATAATGAAAATGGTTGAGAAGGATAAATAAGCACGCTAAACGTTTTAAAGAGGAAGTACTGACAAGGAATTTATTAGAAAGCAAGGAACGGCTTAAGTAATATCGAAGGGTTACTTGAAGTGTATGGAAGCGTGAGTATTACTAACCGTGGCAGACCCGCGCGATTATACTAGCTAAAACATGCCATTGAAAAAAATGCAGTGTCGCTTATTCTTAGCCACAATCATCCTTCCGGCAGTTTAAAAACCCAGTAAAGCGCTATACTTCACCGACAGACGTATACAGAGACATGACTTGAATGCAAATTAATTCACCATAGATAATGTTTGAAGTATAATGTTGAAACATAATTAAATAACTACAAAATTCATGACCCACCATCAATGATAGATAATTAACAAGTCTGAATTCTCTACAATTACCCCATTCCAACTGTCAAAGAATCCTGAAGTAGACCAGACATCGTTGTTGTGTAAAACACAAGCAGCATTAGTTTTCTTTTAAGCAATTTCTTCTTGAGAGCGGGTAAATAAACAACACACCTCAAAATTGAAATACAAGCAATGTGGATCATCCAAAAGTAATGGTGGAAAATTGGATGGTGGTGGACGCTGAACCGTAATCTCCAGCCTGATATCCCACTTAAAAGGACTCTCGATCAGAATGACAACAACAGAATTGTCTTTGGAAGTTAAAAGGAAAAGTTAGTATCATTAGGCTGGTGTTAGGTATTTAGGGAGAATAATTGTATGACAATATTTAGCTCGAGGTCAGTTGGTACGTCTAAACCCTTTAAAGAGGAAGAAAAAAAAAGTAAGATACCTAGCCTGAATGGATCGTCATTTGAGCCATTTAGAAATATTTTCAAAGAGGTCGTATGTATCGTCTGAAAGCGAAGGGAAAACTTTCATAATAGTAATAATAATAATAATAATAATAAAAAATAATCGAAGAAATTTAACAGATCTATGAACGTGCCGCTGTTTCAATAGTTTTGAAAATGGTAAAAAAAAAATTATCTTGTTCATACGAAAAATTGACAGTTTTGTTTCATTAAAAAATATTCTTGTTTTAAAACATGAGAAAAGGTGATTTCGTATATTGCGCATATTTTTGTTATTCTAGTCACTTTTTATTGTTCAACCTTTTATATATATATATATATATATATATATATATGAACATATATATATATATATATATATATATATATATATATATATATATATATATATATATATATATATATATATATATATATATATATATATATATATATATATCAGAGGTGGGCACTTCCGCTCTTTTTAGTCCGCTAGTCCGCTAGTCCGTTCCGAGCGGACTACCAATAGGTGTGGACTAGCGGAGGTGCGGAGTCGTCAGGAAATTAGGCGGACTTGCAAGTGCGGATCAAAAAAAAAGTTTCCGCTCTTTTGTTCCGCACCTTTTAAAAAAGAAATATAGTTTACTTATTAAAAATTCTTATTGGTTATAATAATAAGAAATATAATTTTTATTTTGCTTATAACTAATTATACTTTTAGTCTAAAACTTAAACTTCCTTAATAGGAATATATAATAAATAACAGTTAAATTGATTTATAGACTGAATGGCAAATACATACATATATATCTTTAAATAATTATATTATTACTTTAATAAAAACTAGAAAATATCTAAATCAATTCTGTGTAAAATACAAATATATATATACATACATATATATATATATATATATATATATATATATATATATATATATATATATATATATATATATATATATATATATATAGAGTGAGTATATAAGACACTATATATATATATATATATGTATATATATACATATACATATATATATTACATATTATTATTATATATATTATTATTACATATATATATTATTATTATTATATATACATGTATCTTACACAGAACTGATCAACACATATATATATACATATATATATATATTATTATTATTATTATTATTATTATATATATATATTATATATATATATTATTATATATATTATTATGTTATTATTATATAGTATATATTATTATTATTGTCATATTATTATCTTATATTATGCTAAATTATATATATATATATATATATATATATTATTATATTATATATATATATATTATATATTATATATTATTATTATACATATATATATATACATATATATATTATATACATATATTATATATATATATATACATATATATACATACATATATATATATATACATATTACATATATTATTATATATATTATTATTATAATACATATTATTAATATTATTACATATTATTATTATTATTATTATTATTATTATTATTATTATTATTATTATTATTATTTTTATTATTATTATTATTATTATTACATATAGTACATTTTATTATTATTATTATATTATATATTATTATATTATATATATATTATTATTATTATTATTATTATTATTATTACATATTATATTATATATATATATTATTATATTATTAATATTATATTATTATATTATTATTATTATTATTATTATTAAACATTATTATTATTATTATATTATATATATATATGATATATGAAAGATATATATATTATTATTATTATTATTATTATTATTATTATTATTATTATATATATTATTATATATTATATATATTATATTATTATTACTATATATTATATATTATATAAAAATATTATACATATATTATATTATATTACATATATTATATATATATATATAGTATATATATATATATATATATATATATATATATATATATATATATATATATATATATATATATATATATAT